>ONZH01023898.1:0-51544 GCA_900303285.1 Rhinella marina | reverse complement strand
AGTGGTGGCACCCCTGCTGATCCTGGTGTGGCACAGGTTGCACACCACAGTCCGTCGGTCATCCTCACTTTCTTTAAAGAACCTCCAGACTTGCGAACATCTAGGCCTCGCCACGGGAGCTTCACTACGTTAAACAGTTGCTGCTGATGCACCAGCTCTGGTCCTGCTTCTCCCTCTGGCCACACCACTGCCTCTTCCAACCTGTTCTGGTGCAGCACTCGACTCCGCCTCAGAAGCACTGTCTTCACTCGGCTTATCAACCCAGCTTGGGTTGGATTCCTCAGTCTGCTCCCCCCTCGGAATTCCTGCCCTGACAACAAATTCACCACTGTCTAACAACCGTGTCTCCTCATCGTCCGACACCTCTTTACAAACTTCTTCCACTAACTCAACATTGTCATCATCATCACTCACAGACTGCGTTATTTGGAAAACTTGGGCATCGGGAACGAGGTCAGCAGCAACCTGAGAAGTGGTTTGTGACTCTGGGAAGGGTCCAGAAAACAGTTCCTCAGATTATGCCGGATCGCATTCCAAATTTTCCTGGGAGGGGGCAGACTGGGGGGAAGGAGGTTGAGGTGGAGGAGCCAGAGGAGTGCTCCCTTGGGTAACGTGGGTGGACTGCGTGGAAGACTGACTGGTGGACAAATTACTTGAAGCATTGTCCGCAATCCACGACATCAGCTGTTCGCACTGTTGTGGTTTCAACAGTCCTCTACCACGTGTCCCTGTAAGTTGAGACATGAAGCTAGGGAGTGTAGCTCTGCGGCGTTCCCCTGCTCCCTCATCAGCAGGTACTGTCTAACCCTGCCCAGGACCACGGCCTCTGCCCCCTGCAGTAATTGAATGCCCACGCCCACGCTCACACCCTCGTCCTCGACCCTTAGCCCTGGGGTTCAACATTTTCTGTATATAAGTGTATTATATAAAAAATAAATGGGCCTGCTGTACTGAAACCCACAAACTTGTTCAGTCTGGTTGAATTAAGTGACGTACAGAAAGTGTCACCTGGACAGAAAATATGGATTGTAGTGAGTGTACTGAACTGTGACACACAGAATGGTTCCACACTGCTGTGTGAAATGGATTTGTATCACTGAGCTAAAACAACAAAAAAACTATTTTTTATATATTTTTTTATATATATTTTTTTTTAGTTTTTTTTTTTGGGAACGTGACGTGCAGAAACTATCGTAGAGCTAACTGACACCCTGCTTATGGTGGCTATTGTGACTGCGACCCAGACAAATGTCGCACAGAGATTTTTGGGATCAAACTATATACGTGGAAGCAAAAGACCTGGTTGTATTAAGTGACGTAAAGAAAGTGTCACCTGGACAGAAAATACGGATTGTAGTGAGTGTACTGAACTGTGACACACAGAATGGTTCTACACTGCTATGTGAAATGGATTTGTATCACTGAGCTAAAACAACAAAAAAACTATTTTTTTAATATTTTTTTTATATATATATATATTTTTAGTTTTGTCTTTTTGGGAACGTGACGTGCAGAAACTATCGTAGAGCTAACTGACACCCTGCTGACGGTGGCTATTTTGACTTTGACCCAGACAAATGTCGCACAGAGATTTTTGGGATTAAGCTATATACGTGGAAGCAAAAGACCTGGTTGTATTAAGTGACGTACAGAAAGTGTCACCTGGAAAGAAAATACGGATTGTAGTGAGTGGACTGAACTGTAACACACAGAATGGTTCCACGCAGCTGTGTGAAATGGATTTGTATCACTGAGCTAAAACAACAAAAAAACTATTTTTTTTTTTTTAGTTTTGTATTTTTGGGAACGTGACGTGCAGAAACTATCGTAGAGCTAACTGACACCCCGCTGACGGTGGCTATTTTGACTGCGACCCAGACAAATGTTGCACAGAGATTTTTGGGATCAAGCTATATACGTGGAAGCAAAAGACCTGGTTGTATTAAGTGACGTACAGAAAGTGTCACCTGGACAGAAAATACGGATTGTAGTGAGTGGACTGAACTGTAACACACAGAATGGTTCCACGCAGCTGTGTGAAATGGATTTGTATCACTGAGCTAAAACAACAAAAAAACTATTTTTTTATATATTTTTTTTTTTTTAGTTTTGTTTTTTGGGAACGTGACGTGCAGAAACTATCGTAGAGCTAACTGACACCCCGCTGACGGTGGCTATTTTGACTGCGACCCAGACAAATGTTGCACAGAGATTTTTGGGATTAAGCTATATACGTGGAAGCAAAAGACCTGGTTGTATTAAGTGACGTACAGAAAGTGTCACCTGGACAGAAAATACGGATTGTAGTGAGTGGACTGAACTGTAACACACAGAATGGTTCCACGCAGCTGTGTGAAATGGATTTGTATCACTGAGCTAAAACAACAAAAAAACTATTTTTTTATATTTTTTTTTTTTAGTTTTGTGTTTTTGGGAACGTGACGTGCAGAAACTATCGTAGAGCTAACTGACACCCCGCTGACGGTGGCTATTTTGACTGCGACCCATACAAATGTCGCACAGAGATTTTTGGGATCAAGCTATATACGTGGAAGCAAAAGACCTGGTTGTATTAAGTGACGTAAAGAAAGTGTCACCTGGACAGAAAATACGGATTGTAGTGAGTGTACTCAACTGTGACACACAGAATGGTTCCACGCAGCTGTGTGAAATGGATTTGTATTACTGAGATATAACAGTAAAAAAAAAAAAAGGGGTTATATATGGCGATAGCTGCACTACTAGTGCCAGCCAGCCAGCCAAGCCAGGAGACGAAAAAAAAATTTCTTGTAGCCCTTAGAAGGGCTGTTGGGTTCTTTGTGGGTGATTCCTGCCTAACAGAGAACTAAATGCAGGCCCTAACACTCTCCCTGAAACGCAGCAGCTCTATCCCTAACGACATATAGACAGCATCTGAGCCGAGCACCATGGGCAGTCACTAGTATATTCCAGGGTCACCTGATCAGGCCAGCCAACCCCTGCTATCGACTTGTAAGGGCCCCACGTGATGCTGGGTGTACCGCAGAGTCTCCTGGCTTGTGATTGGCTGAGTTTATAGGCGCCAAAAATGCACGATGCGGAAGTTGCCATTTCCTGGAGCATGGCGAGATACTCGTCCGAGCAACGAGCACTTATGAGTACCCTAATACTCGAACGAGCACCAAGCTCGGACGAGTATGCTCGCTCATCTCTAATCAGGATGTAAATTTTTTTAAAATTATTTATTTATTTATTTATATGTCATACATCATGTTAACATATATTACTAACTGTTATAGATGTGCAGGGTTGGTTACCCATATGGGAGATTCCTGTCTATTATTGGGACGTCTGATATGAGGCAAAGTCCCGGCGCAGCAGCGCGTGCGCAACACATGCGCAGTATATTAGAAGTTAGCATCTTAGCGCAGCACATCAGTAGATCTTGAGTTCGCCTGCATGCGCACTAGCATATAGCGGAGCTGTAAGAGACTAAGTTCCTTCACATGCGCGGTAGTATCCCACTACATAAAGTACAGACCAAAAGTTAGGACACACCTTCTCATTTAAAGAGTTTTCTGTATTTTCATGACTATGAAAATTGTAGATTCACACTGAAGGCATCAAAACTATGAATTAACACATGTGGAATTATATACTTAACAAAAAAGTGTGAAACAACTGAAAATATGTGTTATATTCTAGGTTCTTCAAAGTAGCCACCTTTTGCTTTGATTACTGCTTTGCACACTCTTGGCATTCTCTTGATGAGCTTCAAGAGGTAGTCACCTGAAATGGTTTTCACTTCACAGGTGTGCCCTGTCAGGTTTAATAAGTGGGATTTCTTGCCTTAGAAATGGGGTTGGGACCATGAGTTGTGTTGGGCAGAAGTCAAGTGGATACACAGCTGATAGTCCTACTGAATAGACTGTTAGAATTTGTATTATGGCAAGAAAAAAGCAGCTAAGTAAAGAAAAACGAGTGTCCATCATTACTTTAAGAAATGAAGGTCAGTCAGTCCGAAAAATTGGGAAAACTTTGAAAGTGTCCCCAAGTGCAGTCGCAAAAACTGGTTGACATGAGGACCGCCCCAGGAAAGGAAGACCAAGAGTCACCTCTGCTGCGGAGGATAAGTCCGTCCGAGTCACCACCCTCAGAAATCGCAGGTTAACAGCAGCTCAGATTAGAGACCAGGTCAATGCCACACAGAGTTCTAGCAGCAGACACATCTCTACAACAACTGTTAAGAGAAGACTGTGTGCAGCAGGCCTTCATGGTAAAATAGCTGCTAGGAAACCACTGCTAAGGACATGCAACAAGAAGAAGAAACTTGTTTGGGCTAAAGAACACAAGGAATGGACATTAGACTAGTGGAAATCTGTGCTTTGGTCTGAAAAGTCCAAATTTGAGATCTTTGGTTCCAACCACCGTGTCTTTGTGCGACGCAGAAAAGGTGAACGGATGGACTCTACATGCCTGGTTCCCACCGTGAAGCATGGAGGAGGAGGTGTGACGGTGTGGAGGTGCTTTGCTGGTGACACTGTTGGGGATTTATTCAAAATTGAAGGCATACTGAACCAGCATGGCTACCACAGCATCTTGCAGCGGCATGCTATTCCATCCGGTTTGCCTTTAGTTGGACCATCATTTATTTATCAACAGGACAATGACCCCAAACACACCTCCAGGCTGTGTAAGGGCTATTTGACCAAGAAGGAGAGTGATGGGGTGCTACGCTAGATGACCTATCAAGATGGTTTGGGGTGAGCTGGACCGCAGAGTGAAGGCAAAAGGGCCAACAAGTGCTAAGCATCTCTGGGAACTCCTGCAAGACTGTTGGAGTACCATTTCAGAAAGAGAATGCCAAGAGTGTGCAAAGCAGTAATCAAAGCAAAAGGTGGCTACTTTAAAGAACCTTGAATATAAGACATATTTTCAGTTGTTTCACACTTTTTTGTTAAGTATATAATTCCACATGTGTTAATTCATAGTTTTGATGCCTTCAGTGTGAATCTACAATTTTCATGGTCATGAAAATACAAAAAACTCTTTGAATGAGAAGGTGTGTCCAAACTTTTAGTCTGTACTGTATATGTACACTTAGTGCGGACGCAGAGCCACTTAGCGCAGAACTTCATATGTAGGTGTCCTCTACTGGCAACGCTAATACCAGCTGGAAGGTGAATGGACTGGCTACCAGCACCTGTCAAAATTTAATGTGGCAGAGACGCAGCCACATCATTTGGGCTGTCCTCTATGTTGATAGGATGGTAGAGGTGTCAGTCAACCCTGGTGATGTAGCCACACCATTTGGGCTGTCTTCTATGATGATAGGATGGTAGAAGAGTCAATCAACCCTGGTGATGCAGCCACACCATTTGGGCTGTCTTCTATGATGATAGGATGGTAGAGGTGTCAATGATAGGTTTTAAAGACTGCTTTAGCTGTATGCTGCTTATTATAGCACTTTAATAGACAATCAGTCTGCAGTAATGAATGTCTGATGGTGTGTGGAGGTTCTCTTGTCAGTGAATGTAACTGGACAAGCCTCAGCTTTATACAAACAGAAAGTGTGGTGGGCTGGGAATAGTGCACACTTCCAGCATCACCGTTACACTATAGGTTTCTATACAAGTAGAGCCGCAGTCAGTGACAGCAGGGTTTTTAATAGGGACCGCTCACTGTTTATTTTAGGAGCAATAAATAAAAGTTATATTTTAAGTATTGGACAAACAAGTCCACTTTGTATCTGGGTCAAGTAGGGTGTATAGGCTAATCTAGCTAGCTGTGATTATATTTTGGTCTTAATAAACCCCTAAGCTGGAAGTGGATCCACCAGAGTTATGAAGGGGCGCCGGACTCTTCATAACTTTGGCGAATCCACTGCCGCTTCAGAAATTTAAGACAGCTTCCTAGCTGTTTTATATCTAGACCTTTTTCTATGCCTGAAACAGTAGTAGAAAATTGTGAATGGGACGGGCTGGCAGGGCCCTTTTGAGACCTGATGCGAGTGGGGAGAAGTTGCAGATTGCGACACAATCTATGCCTGAAATATGTCTAATATAGGCGTATTTTAGCTTCATAAATGAACCCCACTGTGCTAGCAGAAAAAACAGTAGCTTGTTGAGAACAAGCTTCCAAAAATTATGCCTTGAGGGGGCAGGTGCCTGCTCCTGTTTATACACATAAACAAGTGTTAGTGTGTCAGAAGAAACACTGATTTGTTGTGAATGAGCAGGAATAAAATTCCCTTTTAATTGTGAACAGCAGCAGTACAGTGTCAATATGGAAACTGTAGAGTAAAAGGGGCATGTTGTTTCAATAGTAACAGCAGCTGTAGCAGCACATCATGGAACACACAAGTCATTAGATGTGTGTGAAGCTGTCTCGGGGAAGTATAGTAGTAGTAGTGGTAGCTGTGTAGGGATAATTTTAGTGGCAGAAGGGCTAATGTAAGTAACAATAGGGAGATTAGTAGCAGAGAATAGCAGCTACATAGAAGTCCATGGGGTCAAGGAAGAAGGTATGTATTGGATAATTTCAACAGTCTCATGTTACTTTTTACATTTAGATTTCTTTGGCAAATCCTGTGCTCTAATGATTCATCCACGTTTTTAATGAAAGATTGACACTATTTTTAGTAATCCTTCAGAAATAGAAATTGCTATAATGGACAGAAGAATATGACTGAATAAACTACTTAGGACAAGCACATTAAAGTAATACTTTAATGTCAGTTTTGCTTAAAAAATAGTCAATTGTAACAGAGAGTACAGATTCTCTACAGGAAAACTAACAGCATGAAGGAAAACTAAGCTACCTAGTACATTTGTGTGAAACCTCCCATAGAGTAACAAAATAATCAGAAAACCCATTCTCAATGAAGACCATGGTTGAGTTGAAATAGTCATAGTATATGGTAAGACAATAGACACTAAACGGAGGGACTGTTGTTGTTGTACCGGATGCCTAAACTTGTTTAACATGGTGTCTGTAAAGTACACTAGCATACCCTGCATATTATGAAGAAAAGCCATAAAATAACACAGATAGTGTTGGAAGAGGCACAGTATGAGGATATGGCCTCTTGCACACTGCCGCCGTGGGTTAGTTTGAATAATAAAACCCAGTGTCCATTACAATTGGTTGCATTGTTTTTTTTTTCAATTTGAAAACAGCATTGGTTGACTTGACCTTATCCTTAAATTTCTTTAAGTGAAGAAAAGTAAAGAAAAGTAATGAAAAAAGTACAGGTCCATTTGGCCTTGGCCAAAGATTGTTTTAAAGGGATTGTACACCTCGGGGGCCTTTCGGGCAGACCCCCCAATATGGCCAGATCTACAGACAGAATCATACTTACCTGATCCTTGCCATTAGGTTCCGGCTCTTTCACTCCACTGCTGTTGCAGCTGGCTTGACGTGGGTAACATGGCTACTGGAGTCAATGACTAGTTGCAGCCTTGACAGGATATTCATGTGTCATGTGACTCAGTGATATGAAGCATTCCCTAGTATCTCCTCCTGACTAGATGTTATTTATACTACTGGTGTCTTCTGGACCCCCTCAGGCATCAGAGCAATGGTGGAAATGCAAACTGTACCCCCTGTATAGCTATTTCCTTGCCCCAGCTAGAACAGTTATACTAGGGCTAGACCTAACAATATAAGGAAATAGGAATGATAGTTATTTTGATACTTTTATATAAATAAATGTACATTATTTAACATTTTTTGTTGTCATTTTCCCTCAGAGCACAATAAGGCCCTGTTCACATAGAATCCTTTGCTAGTGGAGTATAGCATGAATTCCACTCCCAAAAGCCACAAATGGTTGTGCAGAAACTGACTCTCATTGTTTATAATGGAAGGCTGCACTGCAGTTCATGCATCCTTGACTTACAGCTGCAACTCAAGGTGGGTGCCCAGTTGTGGTTGACTCCATTCAGTAGGGCTCAATGGCAAGTCGGTACGCAGCATTCACATTGGAAAAAAAAAAACAGAAACTGGAGTGGTCTCTTTCTGAATACAAGGCAGATTTTGCCTTTACAAAATGGGACCTAGGGCATTTGTATTTACAACAATGTACCACTATGGAAATCTAGTCAAAGTGACCAAGAATTTGTACAATATGTCCTGTTGGTTTTCCAAAAAAATGGCCAGTGGTACCTTGTAAAGAACAGTAAACATATGGACAGAAATTTATTTAAGTAGTATTTGCTGGTTTGAATCTGTCTTCCGCTGGTATGAGATGTGCCACAATTAATAATGGAGATGATGGAGAGAATTTCTGGTGTAGCATGAAACAGTTTCTGGTGCACATGCAGCTAAATGAGTTGGGCTTCAGAGTTCATGGCACCAGCTGACTAGAGTGTCTAAAAAAAGCTGAAAAGTTGCAAATTTTGCTGCAAACTGGCACTTACGAGAAAATTAAAAACTTTTCTATGCCAGAAAGCTAGCATAGAACGATAATAATTCTCCGCCATATAGCAGTGTGCCAAGTATGTTATGTCGGCACCTGTAAAAACTCACAAGAGTTTTGTGAGAGAAAGACATTTAGAAAAAAATGAGAAGGCAAGAACACAAGAAGCAGGACAACTCCGAAGATTAAGACAATTTTGAATATTTTACATTTGCACAATAACTAAATATATGAGAAAATGAGTAAATTAGTAAAATAAACTAATTTGTATCTGTTTCTACTTTATCTTCTTGGTTTGCCATACCCTTCTTAGAATCTGAATACTTATTGCCAATGTCTGCTACAACAATGGCCTTAATTTATTATTGATTTGTTGATATATTTTAAAAACTGCCTAAAATGTATTTCCCTTTACTTTCATTATATCTACTATGTCAAAATTTGATATCTAGCTTAAAAAGCACAAAAACCTGGCTATATTATGGCTTTATACAGAGCTGTAACATAGAAATCTATATGGCCACATTGTACCTCTGTATTTCTTTAACCCCTTACGGACACAGTCAATTTTCAACATAAGGACCAAGCTAAATTTTGCAAATTTGACGTGTCATTTTATGTGGTAATAACTTGGAATGCTTTTACTTATCCAAACGAGTCTGAGATTGTTTTCTTGTGAGTGCAAAGAGCCCACCGCCGCCATCTTGATTGAAGATCCAGCAAAATCCCATGCGCGATCACCAGGCCGCACCGACGTGATGATGTCAAGGGCCACACAAGATTTTGTGCTAGATCTCCGTTCAAGATGGGCAGCAGGCTCTTTGGAATCAAATGGATGAGGTAAGTATGATTTTATTTATTTTTTATTATAAACTTAAATATTAAAGTCAAATACTGTAATCAGTGATGAATGTGGCACTTAAGGGTCACAATGATGGGGAGCAGCATGCCCTGTCATTACACCTGCTATTTACAAAGAACTGCACTTTGTGACAAAGTATTTAATTTTTGTAAAATTCGGCAAAGCAGCTGAATCGAATTTTAGAGAACTTTGTTCAACACTAGTCAATATGTTTCACCTTTTTGTGTTGCCATTTTCTTAGATCCATAATTTTTAAAATGTTCTGCTGATTGTCTTGTGTGGGGACTCATTTTTTATGGGATGACAAAATTTTCATTGGTACCATTTTCTGGTACATAGCATTTTTTGATCACACACTATTACACTTTTTGTAAGGAAATGTGACCAAAAAATGTCTGTTTAGACACCCTTTTTTATTTTTTTGTGGCGTTGATGGCGGTGATGTTTTTATAAACTCAGTTGTTACAATGCGGCAATACCTAATACAGTGCCTTGTGAAAGTATTCGGCCCCCTGGAACTTTTCAACCTTTTGCCACATTTCAGGCTTCAAACAAAAGGATATAACATTTTAAATTTTTGGTGAAGAATCAACAACAAGTGGGTCACAATTGTGAAGTGGAACGAAATTTATTGGATCATTTAAACTTTTTTTGTAATAATAAAACTGAAAAGTGGGGCATGCAAAATTATTCGGCCCATTTACTTTCAGTTCAGAAAATTCACTCCAGAAGTTCATTGAGGATCTCTGAATGATCCAATGTTGTCCTAAATGACTGATGAAGAGAAATAGAATCCACCTGTGTGTAATCAAGTCTCTGTATAAATGCACCTGCTCTGTGATAGTCTCAGGGTTCTGTTTAAAGCACAGAGAGTATAATGAAGACCAAGGAACACACCAGGCAGGTCCGTGATACTGTTGTGGAGAAGTTTAAAGCCGGATTTGGATACCAAAAGATTTCCCAAGCTTTAAACATCCCAAGGAGCACTGTGCAAGAGATCATATTGAAATGGGAGGAGTATCAGACCACTGCAAATCTACCAAGACCCGGCCGTCCCTCTAAACTTTCATCTCAAACAAGGAGAAGACTGATCAGAGACACAGCCAAGAGGCCCATGATCACTCTGGATGAACTGCAGAGATCAGTCGAACACTTCACAAATCTGGCCTTTATGGAAGAGTGGCAAGAAGAAAGCCATTTCTCAAAGATATCCATAAAAAGTCTTGTTTACAGTTTGCCACAAGCCACCTGGGAGACACACCAAACATGTGGAAGAAGGTGCTCTGGTCAGATGAAACCAAAATTGAACTTTTCGGAAACAATGCAAAACGATATGTTTAGTGTAAAAGCAACACAGCTCATCACCCTGAACACACCATCACCACTGTCAAACATGGTGGTGGCAGCATCATGGTTTGGGCCTGCTTTTCATCAGCAGGGACAGGGAAGATGGTTAAAATTGATGGGAAGATGGATGGAGCCAAATACAGGACTATTCTCGATGAAAACCTGTTGGAGTCTGCAAAAGACCTGAGACTAGGATGGAGATTTATCTTTCAACAAGACAATGATCCCAAACATAAAGCAAAATCTACAATGGAATGGTTCAAAAATAAACATATCCAGGTCTTAGAATGGCCAGGTAAAAGTCCAGACCTGAATCCAATTGAGAATATGTGGAAAGAGCTGAAAACTGCTGTTCACAAACGCTCTCCATCCAACCTCAAAGAGTTCGAGCTGTTTTGCAGGGAAGAATGGGAAAGAATTTCAGTCTCTAGATGTGCAAAACTGATAGAGACATACCCCAAGCGACTTGCAGCTGTAATCGCAGCAAAAGGTGGCGCAACAAAGTATTAATGCAAGGGGGCCAAATAATTTTGCACGCCCCACTTTTCAGTTTTATTATTACAAAAAAAGTTTAAATGATCCAATAAATTTCGTTCCACTTCACAATTGTGACCCACTTGTTGTTGATTCTTCACCAAAAATGTAAAATCTTTTTGTTTGAAGCCTGAAATGTGGCAAAAGGTTGAAACATTCCAGGGGGGGAGAATACTTTCGCAAGGCACTGTATGTCTTTTTTTTGCAATATTTCACAATAAAAGCATTTTCTTAAACAAAATCCTGTTTTTATTTTGCCATTTTTCTAGAGGCGTATTTTTAAAATTTTTGTGCCTTTCATCTTCTGTGGAGGATCGTTTTTTACAGGATGAGTTGACTTTTTCATTGGTACCATTTTCAGGGACATAGTGCTTTTTGATCACTCGCTATTACACTTTTTGTGAGGCAATGTGACCAAAAATTGTCTGTTTTAAGCATCATTTTTTTTCACGCTGTTCATCTGACAGAGCAGATCATGAGATATTTTCATAGAGCTGGTCGGACGAGGACGTAACGGGCTCATCGTAATGCAGGAAGTACCCTCTTTTTGGGACTAGGTCACCTGGCACCTCTCTGATGTTTTAATTCTGTACTTTCTCTTTCTGAAGCCTAATTCATAGTTCAGTGTGTGGTCAGTGATTTCTGTCAGTGATTTTCAGCCAAAACTAGGTGCAGGTCATTTGATTATACCTTATCTATGGAGTCTCCACTCCTGGTTTTGGTTTAAAAATCACCAATTGAAATCACTGAAGTGTGAACTAGGCCTGACATGTCTAAAGTTTGCTAATCCCTTTCAGTGGTAAACTCACCATCGGGGCAGACCACTTCACTGCTATGTATCCCAGTTTTAGGGAAGGGAGGTGCTAAACACCATCTTCTGTTTCCTGACATTAAACAACAGCATACTCTTTCAAGCCACCAGTAGTGGATCTCAGCAAAGAGATTTTACAGCTGCCATTGAGTTGAATGGTCACATTAAAAAATCCTATACACTAAGCTCCCCTTAGTGAAGGCTGTAGGCATCCAGTTTTATAATATGCTATATGAAGGAAACTGAGGATTTATAGATGTATGAGGGAGTTTATCAATGTATTTATGAAGCACTTATTCTAACTTTTCAAACCCAGACATTAGGTAAAGAGTGACAGAGTGACTTTTTAAATTAAAGGATTCCTACTATCAAATATCTATTGTAATTGTAAAAACTGGGTAGTACAAAAAGCACTATGGCGGTCAATGGTGGTGTATAAATATTATTATAGGGCTTCTTCCAGCTCTCTTCTGTACTTCTGTATAGCAAGTTTCTGATTAAAATGTATCTTGTAAATGACATACTGTATATGAAATATGTATTGTGTATTTTTATATGTATTAGATAATTTTGGTGAGCTTAATAAATGCAATTAGTATACCTTTAACTAATGATTTTTAAGTACTTAAAGTACCTAAAACATTACATAAATTACCCAGGTCTACAGAAATCGAAAATATCAATTGCTTAGCCCAATAATTAGTGCAAATTAGCTTACATTCTTTAATTCTCAAAATTCAGAACACAATGTAATAATTTGTTGCACGGATATGCCTGATTAAATAAGCTAAGAAGCTAAAAATAAAGCATTTTTAAATTAATGTCTATTACTCTGAGAAGAGAGCGCATTGTATAGGGAACATAGTAACGAGAACTAACAGAATAAGTAGAGAACAATAATTACTTCTCAAACATTGTTTTATATATTATCTTTGAGTTTTAATCTGTTTTGAGAAATATGCGTGTTTGCTAGTTATTAAGATGCTGTAAGTAAAAAACTATCTGTTGAGATGTTCAGAAGAAATATGTTTAATATATTATTTGAAGAGCATAAGTTTTTTTTTTTTTTTTTAATGCAACAATAAACACAGTCAGATTAGGTCAACCGCCTTAGACGTACATTTGTGACTTCGTCATAAAACTTATCTTCATAAATGTGCAATTATTTTACTGGATGAAATGCCTCTGTTACTTTTATTCTAGTGATGTAATTTGTTTATAGCTCAAATGAAGCCATAATAGTTTGTTCAAAATATATTATTTTCAGTAGGAACGGCTGTATCACCAAAAAACACCTTTTTAAAGAGACTATATAAAAAACTTTATTTTGACTGTTATTATAAGCATATATTTTAACAGATTTTTTTCTTTATTAACTATTCATATAAAAAATCTAAAAATATGGCAGCTTTCACACAGACCCCCAGAGCACACACAAACTTGGTCTTCCTGTAGCCCTGTTTTGCTTTATAGATTTGATTAATCTATTTATCACTAGATAGTTGACAAGCTACATCATAATGTAACAGGTCCATCATAGTGATGAGCAAATTTCTTAAAATTTACTTCAGGTACAATTCATTCAAATTGACTATAAGAATTGATTCTGGTACAAATCGATTCTACCCAATTTAAAAATACTTTGCCTGGAAAAGTCTCTCTCTATTCCTTTCTCTTGGAAAAATTAGGGGTGAATTTCGATTCTAAAGAATCAATTTTCTCCTCTCTACTGTATCTACTGCCATATACATATACAGTATGTGTATAATAGGAGAAACAAGCGGCACTCACCAGAGTCTTCTTACTTCTTCAGGCTTTATTGAAAAAACTTACATGTGACTGGGGTATAGAGTGGACGCCATACAGTGCATTCAGGAACAAGTGGCGACGGCCATTTTACGCTTCCGCGCTTCCTCTGGCGGCTCCCTGATGACGTAACCACGTCACCACCTCTTATACTGCCGCGGCCCCAGTGCACCATATCGGGGCTGCAACAACCAATAACATAGCACAAAAATCAATCATTGTTCAGGTAATCAAAACCAACCAACTACAGGTATATAAAAACACATATAAAAAACATACACAGAACAACCTAAAGCCCTGGAATATCAAACCCCAATAAACACGCTGAGGTCATTCTTGTCATTCATACCAAGGGGTCCCAACGCCCCTGATCTGATGATCCAGCTCGCCTCTTTCTGTAATAGTACTCTATGTCTGTCACCACCCTGTGGCAATGGATGTACTATTTCAATACCTGCAAAGCTCAACACATTTGCATTACCTTGATGTTCCTTTCTCATATAGACATCTTATAGTCTTACCGATATAGAAGCGTCCACATTGACAAAGGACTAGGTATACAATGTATTTGCTTCTGCGGGTAATTAAATCATGGACTTTATGATTAACACCCCCAAAACACAAAAAAACAAAAAACAGAAATATTTGTGTTTTGGGGGTGTTAATCATAAACCAGCACCACAGAGTGAGCTGTCTCCGTGCCGGAGGCTTGGTCTTGCCAGGGCCTTTATGTTGCTGTGAGTTTTTATATTGTAGTGCCATCCCCTGTTGCTCTTTCTCTGTTACTACCATACATTTACACTATGTTAATGTACTGGGTATAATTGCAAGGAATAGCATAGTCTACTACAATATTCCATACTGTTTTTTAATAGTAAACTGTATACAGACTAGGCATAAGCCATAACTACATTTTTTGGCCTCTATGTGACTAATTTAACCATATAGACATGTTTAGCATGTATGTCAAAAGAAGGGGCGGACTGGGAACTTAAAGTGGCCCTGGAAAAAATACTAAAAGTGGCCCCATTTTGTAATTGGGTCCAAATTGATGGAAGGCAGGGCCAGCAATACCATATTGTGGTGCATTATACCACCCAACAGAGCCAAATACCACAGTCCATCACAAAATACTGCCAGCAGCACAAAATACATCCCCAAAACTTCTACTGGCCAGCTGTGAGGAGGACCCACTAGGAAATTTCTCTGTAAGGTCTATGGCCAATCCACCCCTGGTCAGGAGCCTCCAAGTGGACACACTAGATGGACATAGCCTAAGCTCCTTTGCTAGTCATTGATCCCCAGAGAAGGGGGCTGTACATCACTTCCTAGAGACTATGACATTTCTTTAGCAATTCACTTCCACCCTTTACAGCTATTATAAACCAAGGACCAGTTTACATTAATCCCCTGTGTAGGGCACAGAGCTATCTAATTGAATGGAGGCCACCTTGTTTAATAGATAAGCAATTCTATTACACATTTATTCTTAAATTGGCATGAATAATTTGGGTAATCAAACCATTAGTGTGGTGTGATTTTATAGAAAAGGAATTCCATTAGGCCATGACTCTGATATTGGGGTGAATTAACAGTGTCATTTAATCGTTACAGTGTTGTCCATCTGATTTCAAAGATAAGCAATTCCTTTTTCTTTTAAAATTATTTTTATTGATTTTAAAGTATGAACAAACAGTACAACATAACTATAGCATGTCATATTGCCATACAGTACAGCCATCCACCATTCTTCTTAAAATAGCATGTTGATATTGTTACATAGAAGGAGTTCTTGCTGATAAATGAAGCAATTCAGATATTGACTGTCATTAAATGAATAATGTAGAAACAATATAACAATGAGGAAGGATAACGGGGGATAGGGGGGATTGGTATGGAGGGGTGGAGGGGGGGAAGGGGATGAACTGTGAGTAATTGAGGAGATTTTCTCAGATTGTGAGGAGTTACTACGGACATAGTTGTTGTTGTTGATTGTTGTACCCCATTCTGCTACATCCACATTCTAGGTACTAGTAAAGTGCACTATTAATCAGAGGTATCCCAAGAAAAAAGAGATTGACATTTTTATAGTTACTATTTGAGATTGCAGATTTATGAAAGAACTTATACAGGACATATTGTAATAGGGGACTATGGCTTTTTTGTCTAAGGGTTCCATATCTTAATGTATTTGGTGCGGCTTCTAAGTTCCCAATGGGAAAGTTCTTCCAATCTGGCAACATCCTTAACTTTGATTAACCATTGAGCGATTGTGGGGGTGGTCTCGGATTTCTAGCTCTGGGCTATGAGTAATCTAGCACATGCCAACAAAGGCCTAATTAAGCTTTTCGTGTGTGATATAAGGTCAGATGGTAATAACGATAATAAAGCTATAGCTGGCGAAAGTGGGAGTTTCTGTTAATTTAATTTACATATTCTTAAAATTTGTGAGAACACTTCCTTCCAGAAGCTTTCTAGCTTGGGGCAAGACCAGGGCCGGCCTTAGGTGGCAGGGTGCCCTGTTCAAAATTGCCCTTAGGCGCCCCCTCCCTTCGCAGTTTTATAATGTTAGTTTTTGTGACTTTTGTTCATATGTTTAGCTCAGTTTCTGCAGGCCATCCTAGGTAAAATATTGAAACTGCTGTCCATATTGGTAATTTTTATGATTTTCTAATATACACTTCCATAAACAGAAACTTTGTAATAACAACCTAACCTGAATGAAATGCATAAGAAGTAAAATGGAAAATAATTATCACTTGTTCATTTTCTATAATAATAAGCATTTTATTCCAACATCATCTAGGATGACAGAAAACAGTTTTCATATACAGGACTGCCATAAACAGTCTATTGCATAATGCATATATGAAAAATACACACTGTAACTTTAAAGGGGTTGTCCCAATTCATCAAGTGCTGTTAAATCAATTCCCTTACTAATAATATGTAATTGTGTAATTGTTTGTCATTACCCATCTTGTAGGGTTCAGGGGATATTCCTCTCTGCTGTGCTTTTGTTTAGATCTTGGTATCCAACGGTTACAGCCCGTGCTGTGCCTCTAGAGCAGTGAGTCATCATTCTGACAGTTAGACACGGGTCGCACATGCTCAGTTTGATCTTTTACCTCACAAGCTAAAACACAGAGCTAGAGAGAAACTGAAGCTTTTTTTACTGACAGGTTATGAAGGGTCTTCCCTCTGCATCTGTTATTTATGTATATAAACATGTACGGCTAATAACAAGGGTCAGAGAGAGGACAGTATCCTCTGGCCTGAAGTGTCAATCACTTATAAATGTCCCGCCCTCCCACACCAGCTAGTGGCCAGTAACATCTCCCCCTTCATTCATTCCCATTAGTGCCAGTTACATCCCCCCCACCATTCATTCCCATTAGGCCAGTAACACCCCCCCCCTATTCATTCTTATAAGTGTCAGTAACACCTCCCCTCCATTCATTCCCATTAGTGCCAGTAACAGACTCCCCACCCCCCGCCCCCCATTCATTCCCATTAGTGCCAGAATTAAAAAAAGAAAGAAAGGAAACAAAACAAATACTACAAATACTTACCTACACTCCCGCGCAGAGCCTCCTGGCCGACATCTCCGCTCACAGTCGCCGATGAATGACGTCATCGGCGCCTTTGCCGGAGGTCACGCTGCTACAGGAAGAGCTGTATGCACGCACCCATGCGCATACAGCAGATAGCAGCGCTGGACACCACGCAGGGGCGCAGCACGGCAGCAGCTGATCCTATTCCTGACGGCGCCACCCCCTCAATAGTCTGGCAGCCGGCGCCCTGCGCTGATAAAGAAGATAGCAGCGCTGGACACCACGGCGCAGGGGCGCAGCATGGCAGCAGCTTATCCTATTCCTGACGGCGCTCCCTCAATAGTCTGGCGGCCGGCGCCCTGTGCGACCGCACAGGTCGCACATAGCTAAGGCCGGCCATGGGCAAGACCACAAAATATGGAGGAAATTCCAGGTGTGAGTCTGACATCTCCAACACTTATCTGACGCAGTGGTGTACATTTTTCTTAGTTTGTCGGGGGTTAAATACCACCTAGAGAGAATTTTATAGACGTTTTCCTGTATAGTTATACATCTAGAGGTTTGCTTAGGGTCTAAAAGTATGTTCTTCAGTTCTTTAGTGTTGAATTTTAGTCCCAAGTCTCTCTCCTATTCTTTGATGTAATATAGCGATTTTGGTAATTCTGCTTCTTGTAGGTTACAGTTTATTTTTGAGAGGAGCTTAGTTGGAGAACTACTTTGGGCCAAAAATTTTTCATACCAAGAAAGGTCGGGAGATTGGCGTTTCTGTGATATGACTTTTTTCATCACGGATTTTATGTATTCATAATGTAACATATTTAGGTGTGGGATTTGTAACTTAAGTCCCAATTCTTTTTTGTTCGGGAAGGTCCCATTATCATTTAGTAGTTTTTCTATTGTTTTATTACTTTTTTGTATTGTGGTTGGTAATGATTGAAAACCCGGATCAGTGGGACAGAAACAATCACTGATTTTCAACAGGGGAGAAGGGACAAAGATAAGCAATTCCATTAGGCCTTGATTTTTATATTGGGGTGATTTAAAAGTGTAATTTAACGTTGGAATGTTGTCCATCTGATTTCATAGATAAACATTTCCATTATGCCTTCATTTTTAGATTGCCTTGAATTAGCAGTATTATTTAATCCTTAATGTGTGGCAGTGGCAAAAATGGTGCTGGAACTAATAGAAGTTGCAGCAGAAGAAGGAATAATAGTAGCAGCAGCCACTGCAACCTGCCAGTGCTACTTTTGTCATCCAGCGATCGTCATTTGACGACCAATTCCGCTGTCCTGGAATGGTTGAATCGGTCTTCAACATTATGTCAACTGAAATCAGACACCCACAGCCAGGAATGGGTTCCTCTGACACCACACTTATTTGGCATAGCCCAGGAACAACGCCTGTGCCCTCACATGTCCTGCAACTGCCTCTTTCTTTTGCTGCTCCTTCTGCCAGGCAAGTGATATATGCCACCGGCTCTGCTCCGCTTTTCAGCGAGGAAGATGTGGTTGCCAGCAGCTACTGTCCAGGTTTCTGCCTCCTACTGTAGGCATGCATGTAGCGATGATGAGCCACGAAGGAGCAGGTGTTCAGAGCAGTCAGGGACACAGCCATGAGACTGGTTTGGCTGACATAAATGACCAGCAGACAGTAGTGGATGATGATGTAGCCAATCACTCGTGGGAGACGGATGAAGAGGGGGCTTCATTATCATCATCATCATCATCATCAGGCAGCGAGGGTGGCAGTAGGCCTGTGAGACAGCAGCTGGGTGGCAGGGTGCCGTTGAACCAGCAGGGTGGAAGCAATGTGAGATCTGGAGCCAAACGCGCCCCTTCTCCAGCAGTCAGAAGGGAGATGTGTTTCCTTCCCATCATCTGCTGATCTTGATGCTCCTACTGCTTCTCACCTTCACCTTGTCATTTATTTCACCAGCAATCAATTACCGATTGCAATGAGACACCAGGATGTGTGCACTCAACAGTGCAGAAGCTGAACGTGTACCTTGCAAAATTGCTGGTCATACAGTCTCTCCCTTTCCTTGTAGTTGACTCTGTCCATTTAAGAGAATGGATGGAGCCAAGGTAAAGAGTCCCAAGCCATCACTACTTCTCTTAAAAAAGCTGTACCAGTTCTGCATACGTACGTACACCAGAAGGTGTCCCAGTCCTTGAACCGGTCGGTGTCTGGTACAGTTCATGGTGGACGTGTGAAGCTGTAACTATGGTCAAAGACAATATATGTCATTTATGGCCCACTGGGTAAATGTGGTTCACGGATAAAGGAAAGAACATTGTGTCGGCACTGCGTCAAGAAGGGGTTACCCATGTCTTTAATTTGTTAACTTGTAAACCGGTCAACCGGGCCACTCTTACCCTAAAAAATCTGCCCTCCTTGAGCTGCAAAAGCAGAATGGTATTACCCAACATTGCCTCATATGCAACATTTCCACACGTTGGAACTCCACCCTCCACATGTCTGACCGACTATACGGGCAGAGGAAGGCCATGAACGAGTTCTTGATGATGTAGGTGGACTGGGGTACTCCCTTGTATTTCTTTGACATTAGCCATTGGCAGCTCATTCGTGACACCTGCTATTTGCTCAGGTCCTTTGTTAGTCACCAGGACTACAGGATGAATGTGTCAGGTCTGGTCACCGGAGAACATAGGTTTTCTATGTTTTGCTTGGTATTCTGAGTTTTTGTGTGTTTCTGTTTAGTGCCTACGCCTTGCCTTTAACCATGTTCACACTGTGGGTTGTTTTGGAGCCAATGCCCATCTTCATGTTTGGTTTGTCTACTTAGGGTTAATACTCAGGTGCTGGGCTGAGTGGCTTCTCAGAATCTGGTCCATTCAGAACCTGGGGGTGGGATATCTTCCTGCATAAATACCTACCTTCCTCTCTGCTCTTTGCCGGTTTTTGCAAATCCTTGCTATACCTGCTTGTGCTCTTGTATCATGTGTATCCTGACTGCTCATTTTTGACCCTTGGCTCGTACCTGACTACTCTACCGTCTCCCGATTTGTACTTACGTTCTCTGTGGTTTTCTGACGCGGCAAGTTGACCATTCTTCTGTGTTTTGTTCGTCTCTGTTTGTTGTCCCTTTTCCCTGAACCTTAAGTAGTGTTATTGCAGTCCTCGTGGTTGTCGCCGTGTCGCCTAGGACACGGAGGCAATTAGACAGGGACAGGGGTTGGGGAGAGCTCAGGCTTCACATCTTCCTTTTCTGTGTACCCCAACCTTGACAGAATGATGTGATTCCATCAGTCACGTCTTGGAGCAGATGCTGATAAATCTGGTTTGCCAGGGAACACGAGATGTGACTGCAAAATTTCACAGCAACCTGAGCCCTGTGGGGGTGTTATGGCGGAGGAGGAGGACATTAATGCCCATTCCAAGTGGCGGGAGAGGAACAGAAAGAGCATAAGGAGCTGGAGGGCGATGAGGAAGACAAGGCAGATGACCCCGACAGACCATGGCAGTATGCAGTGGAGATGGAGGCAGGGAGTCCCTCTGATTCCTTTGTGCAAATGACCAGATGCATGCTGAGTTGCTTGCATAGTGACAGCTGCATTATCACTATTCATCAGATCGATGACTACTGACTCTCCACGATGTTAGACTTTTGCTACCAGGCCAAAATGGGGGCCTTTTTACACCTTCTGAAAGGGGTAAAAAACTCAACTACTATTAAAACATCCTATGTAGTCAGTTGGTCGCTGCATATGTATGTCATCGCCTATCCTTATGAAGGTCTGACCGGTGGGACTCTCTGAGCTCTCGCTCCACTTCCATGACTGCTGGAGGGGAGGTGCCACTGCAAGATTAGGAGTAGTTGAAGGTGGCAGAGAAAGAAGAAAATGATAATGACGATGGCACCAACCAGAACACCCAATCTTCTCAGTAGGGGGCAGAGCCGGAAAGAACTGGCTCCTTGGGAATGTCAAGCTGTATGCTCGATTGCTTATGCAATGACAAGACTTCTATTGACATCAAGCAGTCTGATGATGGATAGCCATGCTTTTAGACCCTTACTATTGAATCATAATGGGGGAGTGTTTTCCTACCGCAGAAAGGGAGGCCACATTAAGTTATTACCATGAAGCAGACTGCCATCCTGCTTAACATCATGTTGCCTGCCTACCATCGTTTTGCGGAAGGCTGCTGCCTCCATCATGCTGTGTCTGCTGTCATGCCACTGTGCCATACTCACTATAGAAAATGTACTAATGGTAATAGTGTTGAGTAAAGCAAGCTTCAGCTCATAGATCCAAAATCGCTTTATTCAAAACTTAGTTTGAATGCTGTTCGGAGATTTGTCTCCTTACATGATTCAAATATATGGGCTCCGTTGAGACAAATTTGTTTTATCTGAAGTCTCGCAGAACTTCAGTAAATAACTTGGGGATTAGATTTTTAAACTTTAAAACCATTCTAAAACATGGATCCGAATGTTAGTTTTGGTACCGAGTTACCAGTCAGTACCGAAGCCGACTTTGGATCCATGTTTTAAAATGGTTTTAAAGCTTAAAAATAAATGGCCGAAGTTATTCACTGAAGTCTCGTGAGACTTGAGGAATAACTCACTTTGTCTCGCCGGAGCCCATACATTTTAATGCTGTACGGAAACCCGTCTCCGTACAACATTAAAAAGATGGGATCCAAAGCTTGATTCGCTCAACACTATATTTTGTACAAAATGATTTGCCAATAATCTCACATTTATACCGTAGCATTAGCATTTTACATTTTATATTTTCTATACTGAGTATGGCACTATTGTATTGACTTTATTATTTGTGTTTTCAGAGTGCTGTAGCAGTTTGTTTTTGTGCTTCCAGCTTTGGTGACATGCTCCTGTGTACTGGAATGTGCTGACTAACCCCTATTTTTTTCTTTGCAGTCTGCATTAGAGGTGTGGCTGACTCCATTGGTAGTGCACTCCTAACTTACCTGTTTGTTCCACAGGCTGCTTTTAATTAATACACATATAAAGCTGTAGCCTGCTCTCCCTGCATTTAATGGAGGCCATTATGGCACCAAAAGAGGTATAATATAATGTGGACTCAGCATGCATGTGGAACCTGAATTCCGTGAATTTAATGGAGACCAATATAACACCAGAGGAGTATTTAGAGTAGGTTCCTGTTCTAAAGAGATCTCCTTGCCAGTGGCGGACAGGCACATATAATTTTGTACAAAATGTATTTGACAAGAATCAAACTGCTGCATCCTACCTAATAGAGATGAGCGAATCATTCAAAAAATTATTCGCCGAACATTCGCCGAATTTTTCCTAAAATTCGTACATTCGACTAATATATTCGTTGTATTTGCGTACAAAATATACGTTATTATGTGCTATTAGCGAACATTCGCTCACTAATAATGAAAGTTCATTTACAAAATGTACGCAACTTCTTAGAAGACGTACGCATGAGCGTACAAATAGCTTACGAATCTCAGCGTACTATTGTCTAAGCGATTACGTAATACGCAGGCACGTACGAGGAGAGGCCGCGGCGTGCACTCCTCAGAGGCAGGGCGAATATTTGAGACATATATATGATAAAGTGCAAATACATTATTATAGGTATAATATAAAAATTTTAAATATCACCTACCTAGTATGCTCACGGACACGTTTAAGTCTCTTTTCTTCTGACGCTTGTCATAGAACTGGAGCAGAGTCCCAAACTCAGTCGCAATTTGTAATCCACATAGGTAAAATTGTAATCCAAATGGGTAAAAAAAAAGCAGCAAAGGTTCCTTAAAAAACCCTCTTTCAAGGGGCTCCCCAAATAACCTGAAAAGGGGGAAAAAGGGATGAGGCGCACGAATGCGCAACTTAATTTCCAAAGTTGCCTCGTCATCCTCCCGCGCTGGAGAAAGGGGCGGAACTACCAGGGAGGAGTCTGCATCGCTGAATTGAATTCGTACGCAACAGCGTATAGAGTAACTACCAGGGAACAGTCTGCATCGCTGAATTGAATTCGTACGCGACAGCGTATAGAGTAACTAAATTATACATAGAATAGCGTATAATTTATAGGACACACTACGTAGCGAATGCGTACAAAAGCGAAGCGAATCACCAAATATTTGGATTCGCTTCGCAGCTGAAAAATCCCAAGATTTGATACGAATCTACAAAGCGGCAAATAGATTCGCTCATCTCTACTACCTAACATCATGTTCTGAACGGCTGCTGCTGCCTCTATCATATCACTACACTGCAGCCTTCATGCCACTGCCACTGTTGTCTCCATCATGCCACTGCCACCTTTAGTCCACTGTTGCAGCCTAACTACCATCATGTTTTGTACAGCTACTGCCTGCATCAAGCCACTGCTGCTTGCCTACCAACATTTTCCTTAAAGGGGTTGTCCGGGTTCAGAGAAGAACCCGGACATACCTGCAATTTCACCCAGGCAGCCCGCCTGAAGAGGGCATCGGAGCATCCTATGCTCCGATGCCCTCCTTTGCCCTGCGCTAATTAGCGCAGGGCAAAGGAATTTCGCCGGGTTCCGGTGACGTACCGGTCCCTGCCGGGCAGAGGCTTCCGCCCGGCAGTGAGTCGGTGACGTCATCGGCGCTGATGGACAGGCTTCAGCGCTGCCCTAGCCAGTAAAACGGCTAGGGCAGCGCTAAAGCCGGCCCATTAAGGCCGGTGACGTCACCGAACTCACTGCCGGGCGGAAGTACCCGCCCGGCAGCGAGTATTTTCAAAACAAGAGACCTTGCCCTGCGCGATCTAGCGCAGGGCAAGGGGGGGCATCGGAGCATGAGATGCTCCGATGTCCTCTTCAGGCAGGCTGCCTGGGTGAAATTGCAGGTATGTCCGGGTTCTTCTCTGAACCCGGACAACCCCTTTAAGGTTGCTGCCTCCATCATGCCACTGCTGCTGCCTGTCTACCATCATGTTCTATAAGGCTGCTGCTGCTTTCATTATGCTTCTGCCTGCCAATATATACTGTATGGTTTCTGCTGCCTCAACTGCTCCTCCTCGCTGCTAATCCCTTACTGCAACCACTATCATTGCTATGTATCTGCCACTACTACCACTACCACTACTACTACCACTACTATTACTATATCAACTAGTACCCATACACAACCACAATACTGGCTTGTATGTTCTATACTATGCTACTACTACTTCTGCTGCTGCTATTATTGCGGCCACGTGCCTCTTATTACCCTACACTTTCAACATCCATGCTACCTTGTTGCTGCACCTATTTAAAAGGAAACATTTTTCTAGGCTCATTCACAAAAAGCCACTTTTTTAATTTGACAGCACGTGTCGTATGGGCAGGTATTCTGAACTAGTCAAGGCATAATCTGCCCCCAATAAGGGAAAATTTTTAGAAGCTTTGGAATATGAAAAAGCATAACACATGTGATTGCTATCAATTAAGCGTTTAGCCATAGCTATGTCAGTGTCAATCAGACATGATTTACTATTGCTATTAGGCTTCTTTAACACTTGTCCAGCAGGCTGTTCCGGCAGGGCAACAGCCTGCTGGATCTGTAGTAATGCTTGCACATTTGTTAAAAAATGAACAGAGGCTAGAGGGTTTTATAAACCAATTTCCAGGGCTATTAGGCCAATATGCTTCGGCCTGAACCAGTTCTAGTCTTATTCGGCAAACCTGAACCAAACTGAATTTAGGCAGGTTACCTTATCTCTAATGTGTAGTGTTTTTTTCTATGTTCATCCTACCAACCTATTTTTGTTAGGACCCTCCACATGGTGAGTAGTAAATGGAGATCGTCATCAGGGAATTAGTATTTTCTCAACTAATTAAATTCAGTGTATTTCAAAGATTCAGGAATTGGATACGTTATGAACAAAATGAAGCTTTACCTTTACACACAATGGAAAGCTTTATTATATTTGAAGTTAATTTGATTTTGCTAGAATATGACATATTAATGATTAGAAATGAGTAAAATCTGTATTTCACTGGCAGCCAAGTTTTGTTTTACTAAGCTATATTTGCCACTAGTGAGACAATGCAGCTTAAAGGGAACGTGTCATCAGAAAATCACAAATTTTTTACATTTTGGCTATTTTTTTTCATGTCACCATCTATATTTAAAAATGCATATAATTCTGCAATATTCACACAGGCCATTAGGCCTAAAATATGTTAAGACTTGATATCGTTTGAGAGCTGCTGACCCTATTGGCTTATATGGGAGAGTTTTCCCGGCATGGTCTGTGACCTGTCCGATGGTAAGGGGGAGCAAATAAGCTGTGATATTTTCTTTTGTCAATGGTGGATTTTGTGTTATTTACATAGACGTAATTCTGCCTGTGGTGAGGATAATAATAATATTTTCTGAAAAGTTACCTGTGCAGAACAGAAAATAATGACTTATTATTAGACCTAATGGATGGTATGACATATTCTGATGACATATTAAAGGGTGGTCTAATATATCACTGAATACTTTAAAGGGTTTCTACAGTTTTTAAAAACTGATGATCTATCCTCTGGATAGATCATCAGCATCTGATCGGCGGGGGTCCGACACCTGGACCCCCGGCGATCAGCTGTTTGAGAAGGCAGCGGCGCTGCAGGAGCGCCGTGGCCTTCTCTGTTTTTTCCTCAGGCCCAGTGACGTCATGACTACTATCACTGGCCTGGGCGTGGCTAAGCTCCATTCATGTGAACAGAGCTTAGCTCCGCCCAGGCCAGTGATACTAGTCGTGACGTCACTGGGCCTGCGGTAAACACAGAGAAGGCTGCGGCGCTCTTGCAGCGCTGCTGCCTTCTCAAACAGCTGATCAGCGGAGGCCCCGGGTGTCGGACCCCCACCGATCAGATACTGATGATCTATCCAGAGGATAGATCATCAGTTTTAAAAAAACTGCAGAACCCCTTTAATGAAGGGTGTTGTATGCCTTTTTTTTTGTTTAACAGAAGGGACTAACTATGAATCTTGGTGCACACTGTTACTGCCACTGCTGCTGATGACTTGAATTGGTGCACTGCACAGTTAAGTCCACGGTGATAGGTTAGACCTGATACTAAGGCCTCTTTCACACGACAGTATTTTTTGCGGGCTCCAATCCGCATTTTTCGTATGAAAAATGCGGACCCATTCATTTCTATGGGTCCTCAAAAAATACTGAGAGCATACTGTGTGCTGTCCGCATCTGTATGCCCGTTCCGTAGCCCCGCAAAAAAAAAAATAGAACATGTCCTATTCTTGTCCGTATTACGGACAAGAATAGTACTGTTCTATTAGGGGCCAGCTGTTCCGTTCCGCAAAATACGGAATGCATATGGATGCCATCCATTTTTTTTGTGGATCCGCAATTTGCGGACCGCAAAAAACAATGTTCGTGTGAAACTAGCCTAACAGTGACCTGTAATACTGAATCACAGTAAACCTACAACAAACAGAAGGGATTAAAAAGCATGTGTTTGGACTGCAACAACATGGATAAAAATAACCCTTTTCTCACCACTACTTTATTGACACTGCCTTCATTTCATTATTTTGGTCCACTAAGGAACCATTTGGACACAGCTCCAACAGGTGTATGCACCGTTTGTTAGCTTTACTGAAGCTTTTCTTTTTGTTTAACAGAAGGGATTAGCTATGAATCTTGGTATACTGCACAGTGATATAGACAGGAAATAAATTACACCTGGCACAGTACCTACAGAACAAATTAATTATGAATGTGGGTGCACTAGTATGTAATGCACACGGTGATGCACTTTCCCTGCTCTCTCCTTGTAGTTTAACTTCCAAGCCTTCACACTGAGATTGGGCCACCAAGTGGGATCAACATGATTAGGCAGGGTAGCCTGGGTATACCTAATTTATCCCAATTCATGACAAAGTTATTTGTAACAAATCAATTTACTTATCGAAGTTTGGTGAATCTGCCTGATCAAATTTTTCAAAACTTTGTTAATCTCTTATTAATATTAATGGGTGGACAACCCCATTCGTACAGACCTAACCTTCATAAATAAGTTGGCAAATAATTTCAACAGTTTCACTATAAAAGTTTTTTTTTTTTTTTTAGATAGAACTGTAGTCATTTTTAAAAGGAATTCCCTGATAATCAGTCCAGCATTTAGATTTTTCTCACATTTGCAAAGATACTTATTCTGTCAATTCAGCTACTTCTCTTTATTTCCAGTCATTTTCTAAAATGTTATGTATTTTTTGGACAGTATGAAAAAAAATGCAAATTTATTTAATTAAATTCCAGAGGATGGCTTAATTAGCAATATACAGTAAAGCATTCTGAGGAGAAGCTAATTACTTGATTATCAAATGAAATAACAATTTTCCCCACAGTGAAAGCTTTCATTATGCAATTAGGTTATGTCATAATTTGAATAGAATAATACAAAAATTCAAAACCATTTTTTTTCTTTTTTCCCCTCATTTTTACATGTAAGCTTATTACATTTTTAATATTGATTTGATTATTAGTAACATAGTAACATAGTTTATAAGGCTGAAAAAAGACATCTGTCCATCCAGTTCGGCCTGTTTTCCTACAAGTTGAAAAAACCTGTGAGGTAGAAGCCAATTTTCCCCACTTTAGGGAAAAAAATTCCTTCCCGACTCCAATCTGGCAATCAGAATTGCTCCCTGGATAAACGACCCATCTCTAATAACTATAACCTGTAATATTATTACCCTCCAGAAATGCACCCAGGCCCCTCTTGAACTCTTTTAGCGAACTTATCATCACCACCTCCTCAGGCAGAGAGTTCCATAGTCTCACTGCTCTTACCGTAAAAAATCCTCTTCTATGTTTGTGTACAAACCTTCTTTCCTGCAGACGCAGAGGATGTCCCCTCGTCAGTCCCAGTCCTGGGGATAAATAGATCATGGGAGAGATCTCTGTACTGACCTCTGATATATTTATACATAGTTATTAGATCTCCCCTCAGTCGTCTTTTTTCTAAAGTGAATAAGCCTAATTTTGATAATCTTTCTGGGTACTGTAGTCCACCCATTCCAGTTACGACTTTAGTTGCCCTCCTCTGAACCCTCTCCAGCTCTGCTATGTCTGCCTTGTTCACAGGAGCCCAGAACTGTACACATTACTCCATGTGTGGTCTAACTAGTGATTTGTAAACTGGCAGGACTATGTTCTCATCATGGGCATCTATGCCTCTTTTGATGCAACCCATTATCTTATTGGCCTTGGCAGCAGCTGTCTGACACTGGTTTCTACAGCTTAGTTTGCTGTTCACTAAAATTCCTAGGTCCTTTTCCATGTCAGAGTTACCTAATATTTTACCATTTAGTATGTACTGGTGACTTTCATTATTCCTTCCCATATGCATAACTTTACATTTGTCAGTGTTAAACCTCATCTGCCACTTCTCTGCCCAAACCTCCAGTCTATCCAGATCCATCTGTAGCAGTGTACTGTCCTCTTCTGTGTTAATTACTTTACACAGTTTAGTGTCATCTGCAAGAATTGATATTTTACTGTGCAAGCTTTCTACAAGATCATTAATAAATATATTGAAGAGAATAGGGCCCAATACTGACCCCTGTGGTACCCCACTAGTGACAGTGACCCAATCTGAATATGTGACGTTAATAACCACCCTCTGTTTTCTATCACTGAGCCAGTTACTTACCCACATACAGATATTTTCTCCCAGGCCAAGCATTCTCATTTTATATACTTTTTATACCTTTTATGTGGTACCGTGTCAAATGCTTTGGAGAAGTACAGATATATAACATCCATTGATTCGCCGCGGTCCAGTCTATAACTTACCTCCTCATAGAAACTGATTAAATTGGTTTGACATGACCGATCCCTCATGAAGCCATGCTGATATGGAGTTATTTGCTTATTTTCATTGAGGTACTCCAAGATAGCATCTCTTAGAAAACCCTCAAACAGTTTACCCACGACAGATGTTAAACTTACCGGCCTGTAGATCCCGGGCTCTGTTTTTGGAGCCTTTTTGAATATTGGCACCACATTTGCTATGCGACAATCCTGTGGAACACTCCCTGTCAGTATAGAGTCCTTAAATATCAGAAATAAGGGTCATCAATATTTCACATGACAATTATAATCATACTACAAAATGCAATCTTATTGATTGTTTTCACATAGAGATGAGGATTGCCAAATGTCTTAAAAAGTTCTCTTCAGACCCAAAGCAGATTGGCTCCACTTGCCATGGGCAATTGGAATTGTCGCTGACTACCTTGCCCAGTTGGAGGTGACAGCCAGCGGGATGTTTGCCTCTTCATGTACTTTAGCACTGTTCACCTGTGTGGCTACTCTTGCCTAGGCCTATCAGCTCCAACATGGCGTGGCAATGCTTGACTTGACACATGTGATAGGAAGGAGGGAGGATGGGAGCAACATTGTGCCTTGCTTGGGACAACATAGTGTCCATGGAGGAGGGAGTTGAGGAGGCGGATAATTGTCTGGTGTAGGAGTCAGACCAACACAATCGTGGAGAGGTGAAAAGTACCTGGCATTGTTGCCAGGTGAGGCTTCACCACTGCCACAACAAATATTTACCTAGTGGGCTGCGAAAGACATGTGGGCTGTGAAAATTCAAGATGTTGTAATAGCAGCAAATTGACCTGTGGACTTATTGTATGGAAATAGGATTACACCAGCATTTACAGAACTAACAAGATTGAAACTTGCAAGTATACCGTTGTGGTTGGGTGGGCACTCTTACATCAGGTGTTGTGGCAATTAGTGATGATCTGTTAATTGATAGTTATATAATGCATAGGACAAATGAATGATTATGTAGATATATATATATATATATATATATATATATAGATAAGTAAATTCACATAGAAATTTTGATAATATAAAATGTATGATATTTATTCGTAGATATAAAATTAAAATATATTAAATTTATAAAATGAAAAATTAACTGGGCCCAGTTTTACAAAAATGCTCCAAAATATAAAATCAAAGAGTATGAGAAAATAGAAAATGTTCCAATAAATATAAGAATTGTCCTAAAAAATATGGTCCAAATAAAATAAGTAAGGTTAATGATCCAATAAAGTTAATATATTCCAGTGAGATGTATCTGCGTCAGATATGTACACTGTATATTCTCACAATAGTCCTTTATGTAGTGGTAGTCCTTAAATTCTTGTTTAGGTGGTCTGTGTACCAGTTTAGCAGCAGGTTTATAAATGTAAACTTAAACGTACACTTAAAAGTACATTACTGAGTGCCCGGTATGTAGTGATGATAACTACGTTCATATGCCGTTCTGGCTGAGTACTTTACCCCCTCCTTCGGTACACGTCTGCTCCTTTGTTCGATTTCACTCCTCCGCCTGGCAGCAATTCTCGATCTAGTTTTCACGCGTCTCCCGGTGTTTCCCGGCGTCTCTGTATTATCCACGTGGCGTCCCACGTGGGATCCAGCTGGGCGCGTGCTGCGATATATGCTGCTGCTTTAATGAGCGCTCCGTCCTGGGTATGCCACTCTGATGTGAGTGAAATACTTGCGCTATATAATAGTTGTTTCTTATATTCTGCGCTGATGTTGAGAAAGTCTGTGAGTGTTATATGGATCTCCTTATCCCAAACGCGTTTCGGGGGTCCTGACTGCCCCCTTTCTCAATGGTAAAGAGATCCAATCTCTCTGCCCTTTTATAAGGACTCCAATAATTAGTTAATTGGATCATTGATTCTATGATGAATTTATTCGATTCCTGTGAGATAGGTAGTTCAATTCATTAAGTGATAACATATGGGGCTCTTCTTTAACCCTTTTTCTACTTCTGATCAATACATATGATCCAAGTTGAAAAATAAGTAGAAATGAATGAAAATAAAAGTAGAAATGAATGAAAATAAAAAAATATAAGAATGGATAAAAATAAAAATAAAATAAAATAAAAATAAAAATGTGAAAGTAATTCAGGTTAAAAAATACATATGTATAAATATATATAAAAATATATAGGAAGTATAAAAAATGTATAAGAAGTATAAAAAATATAAGGTAATAAGACACTGAATAGTGGTGGATGAACGTGCATCTGAAATTGGCATAGCGTTCTGGAGATATATTGTAAATATGAAAAAATAGAAAAATAGAAAAAAAAAAAAAAATTAAAGAATAATGCATGTAATGCAATTTAAATTATGTAGAATAATGTCATGCAATGTATATATATTTGTTTTTCATGTCTTGATTTCTCTTATCGAATTGTTATTGTATTATTTTATGTATATTCTATTCCATATTAATGGCTTTCCTTTTTTATATATTTCAGATGGTAGCTATGTCTAAAAAGGTATATCCTATATTTCTCATTATGTTCCTCCATTATATTCTTCCTATATATATTTATTTGTTACCTATGTTGCTTATTCCTTGTTTAAATTTCAGATGATGGCAGTATCCTAGGAATATGTCCTATGATGTTCTTGAGAGATATGCAGGTAAGTGTTCATAATCATTTTTTGTATTTATAATCATTTTTTGTATTTTATTTTCTTTTGTGAGGTTGTGTTCATCTCCTTCCTATTTTTATTTTATTTTCAGAAGACTTCTGGTTGGTGTTACAGGGGCGGGGGCCTCCAAGGGAGAGCCATCGCTGTGCTGGGAAACAGCCTGACAGCGATGGTTGTCCCCAGAGGGCATCCGTCCCGCTGGTCAAGCTTATAAGAAGCCGAAGATTTCCATCTCCGCGTTTAAACCTTTTGGCACAAGGGTATCGAATTCAAATATTCTTCTGGATTCCAGACGTGACATATTTTTGACATGGCATCCTCCCCTCCAATGTCTGGTAACCTTATCCAGTGCTGTATATATTAATGTTGAAGGATCCTGGTTATGGTATTCTTTGTAATGTTTGGATACTGTGTGTAGTAGGTAGCCTTTTTTAATATTATTGATATGTTCCGAGATACGTTTCTTGAGGGATCTTTTGGTCCTTCCCACATATTGTTTGTTGCACGGACATTGTAAAAGATATACAATGTCCGTGGAATCACATGTGATACAATCATCTATTCTATGTGTATGAGTATTAGTAGTGGAGCGGACCTCTGTCGTTTTTTTGGGGAAATTCGTAGTTTGGCAATTTGAGCATCTTCCGCATCTGAAGAAACCCTTCGTTTGTAGCCAATTTCGTGTTTTAGTGATATTCTTTTTATTCCTTATTGACGGTGCAATTTTCAGTCCTAAATTGGGAGCTTTCGTGAATGTAATTAACCTTACTTATTTTATTTGGACCATATTTTTTAGGACAATTCTTATATTTATTGGAACATTTTCTATTTTCTCATACTCTTTGATTTTATATTTTGGAGCATTTTTGTAAAACTGGGCCCAGTTAATTTTTCATTTTATAAATTTAATATATTTTAATTTTATATCTACGAATAAATATCATACATTTTATATTATCAAAATTTCTATGTGAATTTACTTATCTATATATATATATATATATATATATATATATATCTACATAATCATTCATTTGTCCTATGCATTATATAACTATCAATTAACAGATCATCACTAATTGCCACAACACCTGATGTAAGAGTGCCCACCCAACCACAACGGTATACTTGCATTCTCTCAATAAGACCCTCGGGTAAGGTCAAGGGTGAGAGCACCTTATTCCATTTTCTCAATATTGGTGAGCCACTATATTTAACTACAAGATTGAAACTTTGCAACTATCATATCGCTACAGTGGCGGCGCATCCTCCAGTCCTCTGCTCCTGCTCCATCCCGTAACAGAGCGGGAACCCACGTGGGACGCCGCTCTGCGTGCAATAGCGCGCGCATCGCTGAACTTCGGGCTGCCCGAGAAACACCGGGACACCACCAACGAAGAGGGGGTAAAGTACAAGCATTTATGCCCAGGATATAACCAGAACTAACTGCTGATCTGTAGAAGTACATTGAAGTACATTGTGATTCAAACTTAAGAATACTGAATACCCCTTTTTTTATATATCTCTGCAGACATATTATATTACCTTCTGGGGAATACATATATATATATACATTTGCTTTATTATACCTCAGCATTATTTTTAGTCCAAATGCAAGACCAATGAACAAAGTTCTTTGTGCTTAGCGTGCTTATACAGCCATTAACTGTTTATGAGCAGCTTGCATTTTAACCATTGACTGTTTTACACACCGTGCATACTGCTATTGTATACAGTCCTGAATGGCTATATAACCAAGATTCATTGCTTATGATAACCATATATGATTATTGTTCCTCTTCTAAGCGCATTAACACCCTCGGGTTATTCTTTTATGTATCAATCGCTATTGTCCTAAGGATTCAGGATATACCAAAAACCATCATTTTGGTATAATATTGTTTACAAATACGATTTACGATTATTATCTACATACGGCAAGGGGGTGAGCCGTAGGTAAGTGCATCTCATTCTTCATTTTTCAAGTTGGTGAGCCACTAATTTACTAATACTAAAATACCCAAATTCCTAACCCATGATCAATCTTATTTCACTTTTTATTTCAAAAGTTTTAGAATTGCGTGATTTTATACAACAATTTATCAAATAATTATGTATTAATACTTCTACAAATAAGGAGTGTGCCCAACCATTTCTTTTATATACTAATCTTCATTTTTCTTCACAATCTCCTGGGTTAGATCGTAGGTTGGAGCACCTCTGATCCAATTGTCTTTAAAGCGGTGAGCCACTAGTTTTACCCTTTCTATTATGTACTGTCCCTGCCAATAACAGCTGCTCCACGTGCTCCACCGTGGAGTGAACCTTTCCACAGGGAGATGCCCATGTTTTCTGCCATGTGAGAGTACAAGGCAGGAATAGATTTTTTGGGGAGAAATAATGTTAACTACATATTTTCCAGCAAGGCTGAGTGCACAACATCAGAACTCTAAAGACAGCAGACTGTACTAAATGGTATGGCAGCGACTCCACCACCAGCAACTTGGCCAGGTAGGAATTAAACTCTTGCACCAGAGGATTGCAGGGCAGGTCGAGTTTTTTTTCTGTTATCGATTGCTGAAGATAGAGTGGAGGAGGAGTCTGAGTGAGAGTGGCAGAAAACAAGGCTGCCACCTTTGTTTTCCCATAGGATGGGGTGATGCCACTTCATGTGCTTCAGTAGAGCTGCGGTGCCTACATTTGTGTTTGGCTGCCCACGGCTTATTTTATTCTCGCAGAGATTGCACAGGGCAATGCTTCTGTCTGGCAAAGCTAGAGGCAGTCAAGCTGGGCTTAGTTATGGAACGTTTTTGACCTAGCCCATCAACAGTGTTGTCGGCATCACCAGATCCCAAAGCAGACATGGCTCTGGTGGTTCTTTGGGAGGTATGTCGCCTCTGCTATATATTGCTGTTGCTGCCAACACCACCTATCTCCTCTGATGTTGCCTCCTCCTCAGCACCCTAGTCTGGCTCCCAGGTCCTGTCCAACACACAATTATCAGACTGTGAGATATCATGGTGACTTCCATGGCCCCCCTTCCCTGCTCTGAATTTGTCCTGACCACCACTGTTGCTGCCCCCGCTGCCAATACAGTGATTATGAGTGCCAGTATTACCACCTCCAACATAGCTATGCACGGGGTCTGCAGCCTCACTGACTGCTTTCACAGAAGTCATCAATGCGGAGACTCTCTTGACTATCTGCCATAGGGTGGATTTCTTGCCACTTCTTACAAAAATTGAAGGCGTCCCATTAGGAATGTGAAGTCTGAGAGGACTCAGCTGAAAGCCTTCTCTGGGGCTGCAAGAAGGAGAAGAAGTAGGAATGCTGTAACTCCTGGCTCCACGGCATGATTTAAGAGTCAGATGTCACCTCCATGTCAGTCTTCTGTGACTGAGAGGAGGAGTGAGCCATCCAATCCATAATCTCTTCTTCTTTCTCCTTGATGATAACGTTGCACCTTTCCAAAGCCAAGGACAACTGTGGCCTGCTACTACTACGTCTGGACGGATAGCTGGTGCTGCTACAACACACATTCTGGCTCTGGGTCTTTCCTTAAATTTCTGAAATTTTTGAGCCTAAATGTATACAATCACACAAAGTATAGAACGTTTTGCAAATCTATTTTCTGGAACTTAAAGACAGGGAGAAGCAATAAAATGTCCTTCCGATTCCACAAACACAATGAAGACACTGCTACTGACAATTGAATTTGGAAATAATGCAGTATCAGTGCCACTAACAGATTTGGGTTTGCTGTGCACTTAAATATTCAGAAAAAATATTTCTGTAGCGAAAAAAGCTAGTTTTCTACCTACTATGAGATTATTCTGCCCTCCCCACCCCCACACCAATGCATAAACTATCTGGAGATTCACCAACACTGATTTTGGTCTAGCATTTGACGTTATTACTCAGATGTGTAAACCACTACCCTCTTTATTGTAAGACATGTTTATGCTATTTTCTCAAACCCCCCCTCCCCAAAAAAGTAATAAATTTGAACTGTATGGATATGCACCAACACGAGTTTCAGCCTAGCATTTTACATTATTACTCACATATAAACCACTAACCTGTGTATTGAGACACATGTGTATACTATTTTCCCATACTTTTTTTTTCCCATACTATTTTTTCTTTAACTGTCTGGAGAAGCATCGACACAGATTTTGGCCTAGTATTTCATGTTATCACTCAAGAGACATAAACTGCTACCCTCTGTATTGTAAGACATACATATATTACTATATTCCCAAGCCAAATAAAAATTTGCACTGTCTGGAGAACCCCTGACACAGATTTCAGACTAGTATTTCAGGTGTTTTCATGGAGACTTCAAATGTTATATATCTTATGGATAGTAAAACACATAGAACAAAAAAAATAATGTTAAAATGACAAAAAAATGTTCTTGCAAGTAGCTGCTTTTGATGTTCAGCTGTAGCTGTGTTATAAGGAAGTAATTGCAGCTAGAAGGTATTGCCTGGTACACCAAGCCCCAGTTCCTTACTTCTCACTCCCTTGCTGACAGCTTTCTCTACTTTTCATTTCAAACATTATTTTTCCCTTCAATGTTCCTCACACTAGAATAGAGGCCTGGTTGTGACCGTACACTGTCCCTAAGATCACTTTATGTTAGACACTGCACAAACCCATCAACCCTTATTCAAAGCCCAATACAGATTGATGTTCTGCCATGCACTGATTGGCTTATCCAGGATGTCTGTCAGTCTATGAGCCAATCAAGGAAAGTTCTTCCCCAAATTTCCTCTTAGGGTCATGTGAACATCTTTATTCTTCTTCCCTTGTGCTTTTTCCTGCTGACATGTGCAATGAAATGGTGCTGCACGGCATCTTCCTGGATTCATCCAAAGCTAACCTGAAAAGCTCTGGGTTTGTGTGCTGGCCTAAATTTTGGGAAGTTCATAACGAGCCTGTTTCATCATAAACTTTTTCTCTCTCTATTTTCACATTAAACCTATACTAGTGTACATACTGTACATACTTAATTGAAGTAGGTTGTCAGGCACAATTCACTCTAAGCTTGATGCTGTAATGAGCAGTGGGCGTGGGCCCACTGTGCCAACTAACCACTTTGGGCTAAACCTAAAGGCATTGCCCTGGCTGTCCCTTGGTATTCACCCTATTACCCCTCTACGGGAATATTCAGGAAGCTTAATAAATAAATCTGGAATCAGAAAATAAAAACAGATTAGAAAAAAATAATATGTGTTGATATCCTGGCAGATAAAATTTCTGGGGTGTGTGTAGCCAGAAGCCAGTGTGGAAAGTGTCTACCTCTGAGAGAGCTACTGAGCCTAACAGAAGGATTATGTAAACAAAGTTGGGGTCTGCACTACTAAATCACATTTGCGTTTGTGCTAGCAAAATAACCTGGTGGTCTATGCATCAAGTAAACATTACTAAACAGGATTCATAACCATACAAGGTAAAATACAGAGTACCTTTCAGATAAGGTAACACCTTTATTTGGGCTATAGACTTCTCTGCTATAATAAACAATCATCACATGAATTAAATAATCTCCAGCCCATCCTGTGTACTCCCCAAATCTTATCTAATCTTATCTAATTGTCCAAGTGGCTATGTTGCATGAAGAACAGCTGAAATTGATGGATTGGTAACTAGGAAGTACTGACCACAGAAAACAGAACTCCAGCAACAGTCCTTGTATCCTTAAAAATCATCTATATTTGGCATCCATATTAAAAGTAGATAAAATCATGTTGCATATTGCAGAAGCACTTCTGGCCTAACATGGTCCTTAAACAAGAACTCCCGCAAAAAATGTATTCCATGTCCTTCTAGAAATGTACATGATGTAATCTGTAGTGAATGTTATTTTCTTACCAGTGGCTCCATTTTTCAGTTATATCTCCCGGAGGCTTCTCATCTGTGTCATGTGACTAGGAATCAGACCCACCAACTCACACAGTAACTTATGTGTGGACAGGAAGTCTAATTCTCTATGCATTCCTATGGGAGCCTCACTTTCAGTCTCATATGAATGAATAGAGCAGTAACTGGCTTCCTCTCCTGGGTCAGTTGGAGGTCAGGGATTTGGTCACATGACCCAGTTACAATAGAACTGAGTGTGGATAGAGAGTGGATAACTCAGAATTACAATCACTGATGAGAAGATTGCATTCACTACAGATTACATTAGGCACCTTTCTAACAGGTCAGAGAATAAAATTTTTTGCAGGAGTTCTTCTTTAATCATAGCAAAATAAGGGCCATGTTAGGTCAGAAAAGTGTCAGCAATACGCAACATGATTTTATCTACTGTTAATATGGATGCCAAATAAAGAATTTTTAAGAATACAAGGACTGTTGTTGGAGTTCTATTTTTTATGGTTATGTTATAGAAACAGACTGACCAACTGTCAGAAGACTACAACGTGTTGAGGATACTGTGAATATATAGATCTGAGGATATATAGAAAGTGCACCCCTTAGTCTGTATTGGAGAGATATACTGCCTCCTCTTTCCCACACATAGCCTTTGGAGAAATTGTCTAAGCTACAGTACCTGTAAGGACTGTGCTTATGTTTAAAATGCCTATGCAAACCACCCAACTTCGTTAGCAAAGTAATGTGAACTGTTTGCACTAAAACTACCTCATTATTATGTCCCCCATTTTCCACCACCATTCATGACCCTGCCTTGCACCTTGAAATTCACCTACACCAAGGGCAACCCACCTAACACCAGGCCAGAGCCCCAAAGCCAGGGGTAGGTGTGCCCTTCCCACCACTGCATGGTCCCTGGGAGCATCAAAGTGAAGACCACCACTGTGTATAATTACTATAATAATAATAATATTTATTTATTTATATAGCGCCACCATATTCCGCAGCGCTTTACAAAATCATAGGGTTCTTGTACAATACAACAATGACTGGCTAATATACAACTGAAACACTAGGAGTGAGGGCCCTGCTCGCAAGAGCTTACAATCTATGAGGAATTAGGAGTGACACATAAGGTAGTTGATTGTGATAAGTAGGATTCGAGCCATAATTGCCATAATTGGCGAGAGGAGTTGGTGGGGGAGCGGTTTAGTTGGGGAAAGGTCATTTTAGGAAGCTTAATAAGCCTGCCTGAAAAGATGTGTTTTTAGGGCACGTTTAAAGTTAGGGAAGTTGTGAATTGACCTAATATTCAGGGGCAGAACATTCCAGAGAGTAGGTGCAGCTCGAGAGATGTCTTGAAGATGGGAGTGAGAGGTGCGAATTATGGAGGATATTAATCTTAGGTCACTAACAGAACGGAGAGCACGAGTAGGGTGGTAGACGGAGATGAGGCTTTGTGGGTGAGGGTGAGAAGTTTGAACTGTATTCTGAGGTGGATGTGAAGTGAAGTGACTGGCATAGAATAGTAGCATCACTGTAACGGGAGAACAGATAGATGAGCCTGGCTCATAGATAGACAAGAGCATGTAAGTGATTGAATGTGGCCCCAAGACAGTGGGCATGTTGCACCGGAGTTATGATAGTACCACAGACCGAGATTAAAATATCAAGATTAGGTGGGTTAGTAGATGGGGGAAAGACAAGAAGTTCAGTTTTGGAGAGGTTTAGTTTTAGATACAGAGAGGACATGATGTTAGAGACAGCTGCCAGACAATTACTGGTGTTTTGGAGTAAAGTGGAGTATAGGTGGGTGTCATCAGCATAGAGATGGTACCGAAAGCCGAATCAGTCTGTCCAATGGGGGGTATAAAGGGAGAAGAGTAGAGGACCTAGTACTGAGCCCTGAGGAACGCCAACATCAAGAGGGAGAGGAGAAGAAGAAGAGCCAGCGAAGGATACACTAAAGGAGCGGCCAAAGAGATAGGAAGAGAACCAAGAGAGAGCAGTGTCTTTAAGGCCAATTGAGTGGAGCATAGTGAGGAGGAGTTTATGGTCTACTGTATCAAATGCTGCAAAGAGATCCAAAAGAATCAGTAGAGAATAATTCCCATTTATTTTTGCTGTTAGGAGATCGTTAGACACTTTAGTAAGGGCAGTTTCTGTAGAGTGAAGAGGGCGAAAGGCAGATTGTAAGGGGTCAAGAAGAGAGTTTGCAGAGAGATAGCTTATTAAGCGAGAGTAAACAAGACGTTCAAGGAGTTTAGAGATGAAAGGGAGATTAGAAACCGGTCGGTAGTTGGCAGCACAGGTCGGGTCAAGAGATGTTTTTTTTAAGTAGTGGGGTTATCACAGAGTGTTTGAAAGAGGAGGGAAAAATACCTGAAGAGAGAGAGAGGCTAAAAATTGTAGTTAGGTGAGTGATGACAGCCGGGGTGAGGGACTGGAGGAGGTGTAATGGAATAGGATCGCTGCTACAGGTCGTGGGCCGAGAAGAAGAGAGAAGCCTGGAGACTTCTTTCTCTGTTATAGGGTCGAAAGAGGAGAGAGAGCATGTGGAGGAATAAGAGGGAGAAGGATTGAGATTTGGGGGATTATTTCCTGCCGGATGCTGGCAAACTTGTCCCTGAAGTAGGTGGCCATGCCATAAGTGCAGAGGTCAGTGACTGGTTCTGGAATTTTGGGGCTTAGAAGGGAATGAAAAGTGTCAAAGAGTCGTTTTGGGTTATTTGAGAGTGAGGAGATGAGAGAGGAGAAGTACTTTTGTTTTGCAATGTTGAGAGCCAAATTGTATGTTTTGAGCATAAATTTATAGTGGAGGAAGTCTGCTGATATTTGTGATTTTCTCCATAAGCGTTCTGCACATCTGAAGCAGCACTGGAGAAAACGTGTTTCAGATGTATGCCAGGGTTGCAGTGTTCTGCGTCGGGAGGGTCAGATTGATATTGGAGCAACTTCATCTAGGGTGGTTTTGAGGGTCTGGTTGTAATGATTAGCAGCCAAGTCTGGACAGGAGAGGGAAGACATTGGGGTAAGAGCTAATTGTAGGGTGTTAATAAGCTGCTGGCAGTTAATGGTGTGTAGGTTTCTGTAAGTGTGAAAAGTAGGACTGTCATGAGAAGAGTGAGAGGTCTTAATAGTAAAGGAAAGAAGATTGTGGTCAGAAAGTGGGAAGGGTGAGTTACTAAAGTTTAGAACTGAGCAGTGACGGAAGAAGACTAGATTCAGTGTATTGCCCTGTTCATGTGTGGCACAGGAAGAAAGTTGTGATAGGCCAAGAGAGGAGGTTAAAGAAAGAAGGTGAGCGGCTGATGGGGAGATAGGATCATCAATGGGGATATTAAAATCACCCATAATAAGAGTTGGTGATTCAGAAGATAGGAAGTGAGGAAGCCAAGCTGAAAAGTGATCCAGGTATTGGTGAAGGGAACCTGGGGGACGATAGACAACTGCAACTTTCAGGGGGAATGGATGAAAGAGTCTGATGGTGTGAACCTCAAAAGAGGGGAATGTGAGAGAGGGTACAGGAGGAGTGACCTGAAATGTGCACTGTGAAGAAAGTAGTATGCCTACTCCTCCACCGTGCCTGTCATCAGGTCTGGGGGTATGGGAGAAGTGAAGTCCACCATAAGATAGGGCAGCAAGGGAAGCAGTGTCTGAGGGTTGAAGCCAGGTTTCTGTAAGAGCCAGCAAGTTCAGAGAATGTGAGAGAAAGAGATCATAGATTATGGGTAGTTTATTACGAACCGACTGTGTGTTCCAGAGTGCGCAGTTAAAAGAGACAGGAGAGGACGTGCAGTGAACATTAATAAGATTTTTGGGGTTTCGGTGTGTGGCAGAGGAGAAGCTAGCAGCAGAAGGAGGGCCAGGATTTCGTGAAATATCCCCTGCAGCTAGAAGCAGGAGAATAGCAAGAGACAGCAAGTAGTTGAAGGATTTATAATGGTGTTTTTTATGCTGCATTGTGGAGGAAGATGGGTCAGGGTGCTGTAGGAGGGTGTGAAGTGTATGTGAACTGAACAAGAGTGAGGGAAGGAGGTAGGGACTGATGTGGAGAGAAAGGACAGAGGGTGGAAGTTGTGGTTGATTTTTTACTTTTATCATTATTGCAGCCACAACTCCCATCCTCTACAGTTAATGAAAACAAAGTCTACTCTTTTAAAATGAAAGCTGTTGACAACAAAGTTATTTTCTTTTAGACAGTTTTAATGAATCTGTCCCTTTGTGTAGCAGTAAGTTTAAACCTGTACACATCGGAGCAGATTTAAGATGGTGACATTGCAACAAAAAAATCTCTTTGTGTGATAGAATTTGCAAGAATGAGACCTGTTGTGACAATACAGCTGAACTTTCAGAATAAGTTAAGTAAATATGTTCTGCATAGAAAATGCATTTTGTGTTGGATGAAGAAATTTGAAACCACCGGCTGTTTATGTCATGGGAAAAGTCCAGGCTGCTCAAAAACTTTAGTAGAGACAGTGAAAAAAAAGTAAACTAAGCAAGCCGACTAGTAAGAACTATAAGTGCTGCAAACCACAAATTTCTTAGGAAAACATCTGGGTTGTAAGCCATACAGATTAAAAATTCTCTTAAACAAAGCTTAAACAAATTAAAATACAGTTAATGTTGAACTAATGGATGTATACATTGACAAGCTGGTGTTCCATCATCGGGCTACCTTTCACGTCAGTGGTCTGGGACTCAGAAAACCCACATACCCTCATTGAGAAGATGTGTAGGTAAACAAGTAAGCATGTTATGTGCAATTAGTAGATACAAAGTCTATGGTCCCTTCTTTTATGCTTAGGATACTGCCATTGGCCACTCCTAGTTCGAAATGCTAAGGGTATGACTTATGCCACAGAAAGTGGAAGATATGACAAATTTAGTCTATCAGCAGGATGGTGCTCCTCCTGATTTATAGTTGGATGCTCTCAGAAACCTCAATGAAACTCTACTGAATGTTAATTCTTCCCCACTGGAGTAGGCAATTCATCAATGTTGAGCTGGCCTCCATGATTACCTTAACCCTGTTACTTCTTTCTGGCTGGCTACATCAAGAATTTAGTGTATCTGTCCACCCCCAACTCCAACCCCTAGCCACGGGATCTAAATAACTTGAGACAAGGCATTACTGAAAAAGTGGAGTCCATATCTGAGAATATTTTGGCACATGTCTGGACAGAACTGGACTACGACATCTGCCATGTCAACAATGGATTTCACATCAACCATTTGGAGAGTATAGATTAAACTTGGATAGATTGTGTGTCGTTTCATGTTAATAAATATGTGTTATGTTCTTTCAGTTATGAACATCAAGGCTTTAATTTGGCACCCTCCATTTTAAATCATCCTGTAGAATAAAAATATTGTCAATGTTTTAATGAACATTATATTTTCTTCTCTGTTAGTGCACTATCCTATGTCCCTACGGCCAAAATTCTAGTCCACCTTCTCCTGCTTTCAGTGGTGGATGACTTGTTCAGTAGCTCCCTTACTCTTCCTCTGCACAGTGTTGGCATAGTGACAGACCTCATAGTGAAGTAATCCAGTAACCTGTCATTCATCCCTACTCCTAAATTCATAGAGATACATAGCTATAACTCTCTCCAGACAGTGGAAAAGAAAATTGTGGGAGAGAATCGTATACAGTGCTATTTATTAGTTTTTGCATTGAAATATTACAAAATTGCTATGCATTACATCTGATGTCTTATTTATTGACTTATTTATTTTTTTAAATTTTAGTTCATGGGTACACATGGGAAATTCTTGGAATTCATTTTGGGTCAGATTCTAATTATCCCTTTGTTTCCCTCTATTTATACACATACTGTATGAAAGGACGCCTTTCATACAGCCCCACTATTCCACCAACGGCCGTGATCAAGGTCCGGGAGGACCGAAACGTTAATGTTGGCCTTGACAAAAATGGATTATCAATAAAGCGTCCTACTAATTTGCACAATATATTTTGAGTGCTGTGATTGAATCTTAAAATAGAAGAGGGTATATACCCGATCATTGAGCACCATTTACAAGTGGAGTGCCTATCAATTCTTTATGTTAAGTAAAAATTTGGGGTCACAGACAGGCCCAATGAACAAATATTAAATGTCAGTCAGTAAAATTTTGCAGTCACAGGCCCAATGAACAAATTTCAAATGTCAGTAAGTAGAATTTTGCAGTCACAAGCCCACTGAACAAATATCAAATGTCAGTAAGTAGAATTTCGCAGTCACAGGCCCACTGAACAAATATCAAATGTCAGTAAGTAGAATTTCGCAGTCACAGGCCCACTGAACAAATATCAAATGTCAGTAAGTAGAATTTCGTAGTCAGGCACACTGAACAAATATCACATGTCAGAAATTAGAACTTCGCAGTCACAGACAGGCCCAATGAAAAGATTGCAAATGTCAGGCAGTAGAATTTCGCAGTCACAGACAGGCCCAATGAACAAATATCAAATGTCAGTAAGTAGAATTTCGCAGTCACAGACAGACCCAATGAACAAATATTAAATGTCAGTAAGTCGAATTTTGCAGTCACAGAGAGGCCCAATAAACAAATATCAAATGTCAGTAAGTAGAATATCGCAGTCACAGACATGCCCAATGAACAAATATCAAATGTCAGTAAGTAGAATTTCACAGTCACAGACAGGCCCAATGAAAAGATTGCAAATGTCAGTCAGTAGAATTTTGTAGTCACAGACAGGACAATGAACAAATATCAAATGTCAGTAAGTAGAATTTCGAAGTAACACACACAGGCCCAATGAACAAATATCAAATGTCAGTCAGTAGAATTTCGCAGTCACAGACAGGCCCAATGAAAAGATAGCAAATGTCAGTAAGTAGAATTTTGCAGTCACAAGCCCACTGAACAAATATCAAATGTCAGTAAGTAGAATTTCGCAGTCACAGGCCCACTGAACAAATATCAAATGTCAGTAAGTAGAATTTCGCAGTCACAGGCCCACTGAACAAATATCAAATGCCAGTAAGTAGAATTTTGCAGTCAGGCACACTGAACAAATATCACATGTCAGAAAGTAGAACTTCGCAGTCACAGACAGGCCCAATGAAAAGATTGCAAATGTCAGGCAGTAGAATTTCGCAGTCACAGACAGGCCCAATGAACAAATATCAAATGTCAGTAAGTAGAATTTTGCAGTCACAGACAGACCCAATGAACAAATATTAAATGTCAGTAAGTCGAATTTTGCAGTCACAGACAGGCCCAATAAACAAATATCAAATGTCAGTAAGTAGAATATCGCAGTCACAGACATGCCCAATGAACAAATATCAAATGTCAGTAAGTAGAATTTCACAGTCACAGACAGGCCCAATGAAAAGATTGCAAATGTCAGTCAGTAGAATTTTGCAGTCACAGACAGGACAATGAACAAATATCAAATGTCAGTAAGTAGAATTTCGAAGTAACACACACAGGCCCAATGAACAAATATCAAATGTCAGTCAGTAGAATTTCGCAGTCACAGACAGGCCCAATGAAAAGATAGCAAATGTCAGTAAGTAGAATTTCGCAGTCACAGACAGGCCCAATGAACAAATATCAAATGTCAGTCAGTAGAATTTCGCAGTCACAGACAGGCCCAATAAAAAGATAGCAAATGTCAGTCAGTAGAATATCGAGGCAACAGAATGGTACGACGACATTATGGAGGCAGTAGTAGTAGCAGCAACAGCAGCAGCATGGGCAGACTACAGAATGGTACGACGACATTATGGAGGCAGTAGTAATAGCAGCAACAGCAGCAGCAGCAGCATGGGCAGACTATCGAGTGATATGACGACATTATGGAGGCAGTAGTAGTAGTAGCAGCAGCAGCAGCAGCATGGGGAGACTACAGAATGGTACAACGACATTATGGAGGCTGTAGTAGTAGCAGTAACAGCAGCAGCATGGGCAGGCTACTAAATAGTACGATGACATTATGGAGGCAGTAGTAGTAGCAGCAACAGCAGCAGAAGCATGGGCAGACTACAGAATGGCACTACGACATTATGGAGGCAGTAGTAGTAGCAGCAACAGCAGCAGCAGCATGGGCAGACTATAGAATGGTACGACAACATTATGGAGGCTGTAGCAGCATCATCAGACTATAAAGTGGCACGACGACAGTGTGAGGAGGTGGGTGGCAATAACGTGACCTGCTGACGATGGTAGGTGTAAGAAGGAGAACATCAGTTGTGTGGCACCAGGCGGGTGGCAGCATCAGAATATTTGGTGAGGCAGTTAGCCAGAAGAAACAGTCAAAAAACAGCATGAATGATCTAATCTGACGCATCAGGCGTTGGTGGTTGGAAATCCTGGCTGATCCACGCCTGATTCATCTTGACAAAGGCCAGTCTATCCACATTGTGGGTGGACAGGCGAGTTCTCCTTGGTGTAACTATTGCCTCCGCCGCACTAAACAGCAGCTCTGATGCCACACTACTGGCCGGGCAGGACAGCTTTTCCAGAGCAAACTCGGCCAATTGAGGCCACAAATCTAGTTTGGCTGCCCAGTAGTCCAGCGGATCTTCAATGACGGGTGGCAGGGTGCTGTCCAAGTATGCCACCACCTGCTGTTTCAGATCATCCTCCAGGTCTAACTGATGCTGCTGGTGAGTAGTTTCTTCACTATGCAGGTGAAGAAAGCTGCTCATCAGCGACTGTAGACTCAGGCTGCTGCTGCTGATGGAGCTGGTACTGCTACTGCCACCCCTACCCCCCCTAGCAGCCATGGCAGTGGAACATGAGCGCAGAGGGCCCCCCGCAAGAGGAAGGATGATGGCGCAGATAGGCAGCGGCCAACAGACTACATAGGATGTCTCTATAGTAGTTCAGTTTGTCCTCCCTTTCGGTGGGTGTAAAAAAGGCCCCCATTTTGGACCGGTAGTCATCCCTCTGCCGAATGGTGACAATACGGCTGTCACTACAACAAGAAAGTGAGCATGCATCGGGCCGTTTGTGCAAGTGACTCGGAGGGTCTCCCTGCCTCGATCTCCACTGCATACTGCCATGGTGTGTCTGGGTCCTCTGCCTCCTTTTCCTCATCGCCCTGTAGCTCCGCTGGCTGCTCCTGCTCCTCCTGCTCCTCCTCTCCTGTCTCCTGGGTAGAGAAACTACCCATTTCTCTAGGCATTCTTTGTGCTCCATTCTTCTCCTCCTCCTCCAGTTCAGCCCCCACAGGGCTCATGTGGCCGTGAGATGTAGTCACCACATCTCCTGTCCCCTGACCAGCCAGATTTAACAGCATCTTTTCCAGGACATGAATGAGTGGAATGTCGTTGTTCATCCCGTAGTCCTGGCGACTGACAAATAATGTGGTCTCCTTAAAGGGCACGAACAAACGGCAGGTGTCACGCATGAGCTGCCACTGGCTGACATCGAAGTTACACAGAGGAGTACCTCTGTCTGTTTGGATCATCAAGAAATCGCTTATGGCCTTTCTCTGTTTTCTCTATGCGTGGGATGGAATTCCAAACGGGTGGAAACGTTCACATATCACCCTATGTTGGGGGACGCCATTCTGGGCCGCCTGCAAGGCTCAAGGAGGGTGTGCTGGGCGGTGTAGGAGTGGCTGAAGTGCATGCAAAGTTTCCTGGCCCATTTTTATAGGATGTCTTGCAGATGGGGTAGAAGACTTTAGGGAACCGCCTTGACAACCAGATTGGAAAATGGTGCGCCGATAGCATGGCGGCATTGCACAGCCCTCCTTGACCAGTGTATACACCATGTTCTTCCCGTTGCGGTCACCCATTGTTCCGATTTTGATTTGCCGCAAGGAAAACAGGATTGGGACTTTCTTGTTGAATGACGCTGGAGCCACGTTCCTCCCCTGGTGCTGACTCCGTTCGCCCAGGCAAACGAAGGTGTAGAATCCGTTTGTGAACCGCCATGCCCTGCACATTTTGGTATGCTGGTGGGGCACTGTGAATTGTCCCTGCAGTGGAGGCTAAGGACACGGTGAGAGGGTGAGAGGCAGACATTGTCGCAGGAGTGACGGCATGATAGCGTGTAGCGTGGAGGCAGAAGCGGCATCGCCTGGCCAAGTTGCTGGTTTGGCTGCGCAGGAACTACATTTACCCAGGGGGCCATAAAGGACATATACTGTCCCTGACCGTAATTAGAGCTCCACACGTCGGCGCTGCCGTGAACTTTGGCAGACATCGACAGGCTCAAGGACTGTCCCACCTTCTGTTCTACATATTTGTGCAGGGCTGGTACTGCCTGTTTCGCAAAGAAATGAAGGCTTGGAACTCTCCACCTCAGCTCGGCACAAGCCATCAGTTCTCTGAAAGGTTCAGAGTCTACCACTTGGAAAGGGAGGGACTGCAGCACCAGCAACTTGGCCAGGAGCACATTCAGCTTCTGCACCGTTGGATGTGTACACGCATACTGTTGTCTCTTGGCAATGGCTTCGCTGATTGATTGCTGACAGAATGACTGACTAGGAGGAGGAGCAGGAGCATCAGATGATGGGAAGGACAGATAGCTCCCTTCGGCTGAGGTGGTGGAGCCTTGACTGCCTGAAATCTGTTGGGCGCCACTGGGTGATGCTACGGATGCTGCGGCTGCTGCTGCAGGCTGGACCACCACTGGAGCCACGGTTCTCCCAGGCCACTTTATGGTGACGCTGCATATGTTGACGCAGGGCCGTGGTGCCAACATTGACACCCTGGCCACGCTTCACCTTCTTCCCACAGATTCTACAAATAGCTAGGTTGACTTCACCCGCCGGCTTAATGAAAAACTGCCACACTGCCGAGTAAGTGAATTTACCCCCAATACTCCTCACTGACTGGCTGCTATCGCCACTGCCTCCTTGAACCACTGCACCACTACTTTCCGGCCCGGTAGGCTCCTGCGAAGCAGTTGGTCTACCTCGGGCACGTTTGGCTCCCGACCTCCCACTGCTGCCACCCTGCTGACTTCTGGCCACGCTAGCGACCTGCTGGCTCTATCGCTGCCTCATGGGCAAGCTGCCACCCTCTTCTCTTGATGATGATGAAGGCCCTAATTCACCCTGCTCCCAAGTGCGATCGGCTTCATCATCATGCAGTAGTGCCTGCACATCACTGATGTCCTCCTCGACTGTCTGTGGATCAGGAGCCTGACTGTATGCAACCCTAGCTCCCACGCTACTCTCCTCATCACTACTTGCCTGCCTAACTGAGGAAGCTGCGGATGTCTCCTCCACATCTTGGCTGGCCATTAGCTGCTGACTGTCCTCCAGTAGCTCGACCTCGCTGTAAAGTGGAGCTGAGCCCACATTTACTTCTCTGGCTGAGGGAACAGAAAAAGACGGAGGCAGGTTGAGGACAGGTGAGCGCACAGGGCCTACTCCTGGGCCATGCCAACTAAGGGTTGTGTCTGACTAACCCACCGATTCTTGGCTGGGGGTGTCTGACGTCATTTGGGACGAAGTCGAAGACCGAGTCAACCATTCAAGAACTGCTGGGTTGCTGGTCAAGACCCGTCCGCTAGATGACACCAGGAGCTCAGGCCTCTCAAAGTGACCCCTGCTGCCACGGCCCCTTACTCTGCTGCGACCTGTGCCTGCGCCAGAAACATTTAGGCCTCTGCCACGCTACAAATGGCTGTAATTGTCTCACTTCAGCACAGAGCGAATAATACGTTATTTTGCAACACTAATAAATGCCAGTAGGTTTTAAAATACAGAACTTTGGCGCTGTAGGCCAAATCAACCTTTTTTTGGGCTACTACTACACGCTACAAATGGCAGTAATTTTCCCACTTCAGCACAGAGCGAATAATACGCTTTTTTGCAACACTAATAGCTGTTAGAACACTTTTCAATGCATAACTTTGGCGCTATACGCCTACTAACACTTTTTTGGGACAATAATACATGCTACAAAGGGCTGTAATTTTCCCACTTCAGCACAGAACAAATAATATGTTTTTTGCAACAGTAATAAATGCCAGTAGCTTTTAAAATATAGAACTTTGGTGCTGTAGGCCAAATCAAGCTTTTTTGACAATACATGCTACAAAGGGCTGTAATTGTCCCACTTCAGCACAGAGCGAATAATACATTTTTTTTGCAACACTAATAGCTGATAGAACACTTTACTATGTATGACTTTGGCGCTGTATGCCTACTAAAACTTTTTTTGGACAATAATACATTCTACAAAGGGCTATACTTTTCCAACTTCAGCACAGAGTGAATAATATGTTTTTTTTTTGCAACAGTAATAAATGCCAGTAGCTTTTAAAATATAGAACTTTGGTGCTGTAGGCCAAATAAAACTTTTTGACAATAATAGAAGCTACAAAGGGCTGTAATTTTCCCAATTTCGGCACAGAGCGAATAATACGTTTTTTGCAACACTAATAAACACCAGTAGGTTTGCCAATAAATAACTTTGGCGCTGTACACCAACTAAAGCTTTTTTTTTAATACTACTACACGCTACAAAGGGATGTCACTTTCCCACTTCAGCACAGAGCGAATAATAGGTTTTTTGCACGGCTAATAAACACCATTAGGTTTGCCAATAAATAACTTTGGCGCTGTACACCAACTAAAACTTTTTTGTTTAAATACTACTACACGCTACAAAGGGCTGTCACTTTCCCACTTCAGCACAGAGCGAATAATATGTTTTTTCGTACCACTAATAAACGCCAATAGGTTTGCCAATAAATAACTTTGGCGCTGTACACCAACTAAAACTTTTTTTTTAATACTACTACACGCTACAAATGGCTGTAATTGTCCCACTTCAGCACAGAGCGAATAATACGTTTTTTTGCAACACTAAGGGTGGGTTCACATCAGCGTTATGCTTTCCGTTTGTGTTTTCCGTTATAACATTGTTATAACTGAAAATAACGGAAACCATAAGACGGAAGTCAAAACGGAAGCCTTTAGAGGCATTCCGTTTTGATCCGTCATAATAGAAGCCTATGAGAATCATAACGGATCCGTCTGAGTTCCGTTATGCAGAACAGAAAAAAAAGTCCTAGGACTTTATTTTCCGTCTTGCATAACGGGAACCAAATTGATCCGTTATGATTCTCATAGGCTTCTATTATGACGGATCAAAACGGAATGCCTCTACAGGCTTCCGTTTTGACTTCCATCTTATGGTTTCCGTTATTTTCCGTTATAACCATTAGAGATGAGCGAAGCGATTCGTCGATTCGTTGATTCGTATCGAATCTTGGGATTTTTCAGCTGCGAAGCGAATCCGAATATTAGGTGATTCGCTTCGCTTTTGTACGCATAGCTACGTAGTTTGTCCGCTAAATTATATGCTATTCTACGTATAATTTAGTTACTCTATACGCTGTTGCGCAGACTCCTCCCTGGTAGTTACTCTACACGCTGTTGCGTACAAATTCTATTCAGCGATGCAGACTCCTCCCTGGTAGTTCCGCCCACTTCTCCTGCATGCGAGGAAGATGTGGCAAGTCAGCAGAGTAAGATGGCGGCGAGACAGCGAGGTCCTGACTGGGGAAGCATGTTGTGGGCAGACAACCCCTATGAGGAGAAGGAACTGGAGGAGATCTATCTCTCAAAGCTCAACAGGAAGTCGGATGAGGTGCCTGCTGAGGTGGTGACTCCACTGGCTGACAAGGCGGAGGCGGCAGGAGTTCCCGCTCCGCCGCGCAAGGACTACTCCTTACGCTAGAATTTGATGGTCCCTGAGGCTGTCACCCGGAACGCCCAGACCCTCTGGGAATATGAAAAAGCTGGTGGGAGGAGTGGGTGGTGCAAGTTTTGGAGCACCCAACGGTCTGGTGACCCTAAGCTGGAGCGCCGAAGGGGAACCGTTATTTGGTTCAACGCGGAGCGGGGAGTCGGTTTCATCGGTGATGGGAGA
>ONZH01023897.1:0-25962 GCA_900303285.1 Rhinella marina | reverse complement strand
AATTAAACCTAAAAAAATATAAAAAATCTTTGAAAGAAATATTCTAATAAAAAGTCCTAAGTGTCAAGAAAAAAAATTGCAAAAATTATTTTGGTATTCAAACAAATAAAAAAAAAAATTATAGTTACTAAACCACCACGTGCCCAAATCACAAAAAGTTGCCTGGACATTCAGGCCTTTTATAGGTCCGGTCATGAAAGGGTTAACACGGTTTTGCTGGCACACAGAATGCACAACAGTGGTGCCAAATATACTTTATTTTTTAGAAAAATACTTGGCGTATACAGCCGTATACTGCCAGAAGGTCAATAGATGCCTATACGCACCAGGTATATTAACAGGGTTTTGCTGGCACACAGAACGCACAACAGTGGTGCCAAATATACTTTTTTTTTTAGAAAAATACTTGGCGTATACAGCCGTATACTGCTAGAAGGTCAATAGATGCCTATACGCACCAGGTATATTAACAGGGTTTTGCTGGCACACAGAACGCACAACAGTGGTGCCAAATATACTTTATTTTTTAGAAAAATACTTGGCGTATACAGCCGTATACTGCCAGAAGGTCAATAGATGCCTATACGCACCAGGTATATTAACAGGGTTTTGCTGGCACACAGAACGCACAACAGTGGTGCCAAATATACTTTATTTTTTAGGAGAACACTTGGCGTATACAGCCGTATACTGCCAGAAGGTCAATAGATGCCTATACGCACCAGGTATATTAACAGGGTTTTGCTGGCACACAGAACGCACAACAGTGGTGCCAAATATACTTTATTTTTTAGGAGAACACTTGGCGTATACAGCCGTATACTGCTAGAAGGTCAATAGATGCCTATACGCACCAGGTATATTAACAGGGTTTTGCTGGCACACAGAACGCACAACAGTGGTGCCAAATATACTTTATTTTTTAGAAAATACTTGGCGTATACAGCCGTATACTGCCAGAAGGTCAATAGATGCCTATACGCACCAGGTATATTAACAGGGTTTTGCTGGCACACAGAACGCACAACAGTGGTGCCAAATATACTTTATTTTTTAGGAGAACACTTGGCTATACAGCCGTATACTGCCAGAAGGTCAATAGATGCCTATACGCACCAGGTATATTAACAGGGTTTTGCTGGCACACAGAACGCACAACAGTGGTGCCAAATATACTTTATTTTTTAGGAAAATACTTGGCGTATACAGCCGTATACTGCCAGAAGGTCAATAGATGCCTATACGCACCAGGTATATTAACAGGGTTTTGCTGGCACACAGAACGCACAACAGTGGTGCCAAATATACTTTATTTTTTAGGAGAACACTTGGCTATACAGCCGTATACTGCCAGAAGGTCAATAGATGCCTATACGCACCAGGTATATTAACAGGGTTTTGCTGGCACACAGAACGCACAACAGTGGTGCCAAATATACTTTTTTTTTTAGGAAAATACTTGGCGTATACAGCCGTATACTGCCAGAAGGTCAATAGATGCCTATACGCACCAGGTATATTAACAGGGTTTTGCTGGCACACAGAACGCACAACAGTGGTGCCAAATATACTTTTTTTTTAGGAAAACACTTGGCGTATACAGCCGTATACTGCCAGAAGGTCAATAGATGCCTATACGCACCAGGTATATTAACAGGGTTTTGCTGGCACACAGAACGCACAACAGTGGTGCCAAATATACTTTATTTTTTAGAAAAATACTTGGCGTATACAGCCGTATACTGCCAGAAGGTCAATAGATGCCTATACGCACCAGGTATATTAACAGGGTTTTGCTGGCACACAGAACGCACAACAGTGGTGCCAAATATACTTTATTTTTTAGGAGAACACTTGGCGTATACAGCCGTATACTGCCAGAAGGTCAATAGATGCCTATACGCACCAGGTATATTAACAGGGTTTTGCTGGCACACAGAACGCACAACAGTGGTGCCAAATATACTTTATTTTTTAGGAGAACACTTGGCTATACAGCCGTATACTGCCAGAAGGTCAATAGATGCCTATACGCACCAGGTATATTAACAGGGTTTTGCTGGCACACAGAACGCACAACAGTGGTGCCAAATATACTTTATTTTTTAGGAGAACACTTGGCGTATACAGCCGTATACTGCCAGAAGGTCAATAGATGCCTATACGCACCAGGTATATTAACAGGGTTTTGCTGGCACACAGAACGCACAACAGTGGTGCCAAATATACTTTATTTTTTAGGAGAAACACTTGGCGTATACAGCCGTATACTGCCAGAAGGTCAATAGATGCCTATACGCACCAGGTATATTAACAGGGTTTTGCTGGCACACAGAACGCACAACAGTGGTGCCAAATATACTTTATTTTTTAGGAGAACACTTGGCTATACAGCCGTATACTGCCAGAAGGTCAATAGATGCCTATACGCACCAGGTATATTAACAGGGTTTTGCTGGCACACAGAACGCACAACAGTGGTGCCAAATATACTTTATTTTTTAGAAAATACTTGGCGTATACAGCCGTATACTGCCAGAAGGTCAATAGATGCCTATACGCACCAGGTATATTAACAGGGTTTTGCTGGCACACAGAACGCACAACAGTGGTGCCAAATATACTTTATTTTTTAGGAGAACACTTGGCTATACAGCCGTATACTGCCAGAAGGTCAATAGATGCCTATACGCACCAGGTATATTAACAGGGTTTTGCTGGCACACAGAACGCACAACAGTGGTGCCAAATATACTTTTTTTTTTAGAAAATACTTGGCGTATACAGCCGTATACTGCCAGAAGGTCAATAGATGCCTATACGCACCAGGTATATTAACAGGGTTTTGCTGGCACACAGAACGCACAACAGTGGTGCCAAATATACTTTATTTTTTAGAAAACACTTGGCGTATACAGCCGTATACTGCCAGAAGGTCAATAGATGCCTATACGCACCAGGTATATTAACAGGGTTTTGCTGGCACACAGAACGCACAACAGTGGTGCCAAATATACTTTATTTTTTAGGAGAACACTTGGCGTATACAGCCGTATACTGCCAGAAGGTCAATAGATGCCTATACGCACCAGGTATATTAACAGGGTTTTGCTGGCACACAGAACGCACAACAGTGGTGCCAAATATACTTTATTTTTTAGAAAAATACTTGGCGTATACAGCCGTATACTGCCAGAAGGTCAATAGATGCCTATACGCACCAGGTATATTAACAGGGTTTTGCTGGCACACAGAACGCACAACAGTGGTGCCAAATATACTTTATTTTTTAGGAGAACACTTGGCTATACAGCCGTATACTGCTAGAAGGTCAATAGATGCCTATACGCACCAGGTATATTAACAGGGTTTTGCTGGCACACAGAACGCACAACAGTGGTGCCAAATATACTTTATTTTTTAGGAGAACACTTGGCGTATACAGCCGTATACTGCCAGAAGGTCAATAGATGCCTATACGCACCAGGTATATTAACAGGGTTTTGCTGGCACACAGAACGCACAACAGTGGTGCCAAATATACTTTATTTTTTAGGAGAACACTTGGCGTATACAGCCGTATACTGCTAGAAGGTCAATAGATGCCTATACGCACCAGGTATATTAACAGGGTTTTGCTGGCACACAGAACGCACAACAGTGGTGCCAAATATACTTTATTTTTTAGGAGAACACTTGGCGTATACAGCCGTATACTGCTAGAAGGTCAATAGATGCCTATACGCACCAGGTATATTAACAGGGTTTTGCTGGCACACAGAACGCACAACAGTGGTGCCAAATATACTTTATTTTTTAGGAGAACACTTGGCGTATACAGCCGTATACTGCCAGAAGGTCAATAGATGCCTATACGCACCAGGTATATTAACAGGGTTTTGCTGGCACACAGAACGCACAACAGTGGTGCCAAATATACTTTATTTTTTAGGAGAACACTTGGCGTATACAGCCGTATACTGCCAGAAGGTCAATAGATGCCTATACGCACCAGGTATATTAACAGGGTTTTGCTGGCACACAGAACGCACAACAGTGGTGCCAAATATACTTTATTTTTTAGGAGAACACTTGGCTATACAGCCGTATACTGCCAGAAGGTCAATAGATGCCTATACGCACCAGGTATATTAACAGGGTTTTGCTGGCACACAGAACGCACAACAGTGGTGCCAAATATACTTTATTTTTTAGGAAAACACTTGGCGTATACAGCCGTATACTGCCAGAAGGTCAATAGATGCCTATACGCACCAGGTATATTAACAGGGTTTTGCTGGCACACAGAACGCACAACAGTGGTGCCAAATATACTTTATTTTTTAGGAGAACACTTGGCGTATACAGCCGTATACTGCCAGAAGGTCAATAGATGCCTATACGCACCAGGTATATTAACAGGGTTTTGCTGGCACACAGAACGCACAACAGTGGTGCCAAATATACTTTATTTTTTAGGAGAACACTTGGCGTATACAGCCGTATACTGCCAGAAGGTCAATAGATGCCTATACGCACCAGGTATATTAACAGGGTTTTGCTGGCACACAGAACGCACAACAGTGGTGCCAAATATACTTTTTTTTTAGGAAAATACTTGGCGTATACAGCCGTATACTGCCAGAAGGTCAATAGATGCCTATACGCACCAGGTATATTAACAGGGTTTTGCTGGCACACAGAACGCACAACAGTGGTGCCAAATATACTTTATTTTTTAGGAGAACACTTGGCTATACAGCCGTATACTGCTAGAAGGTCAATAGATGCCTATACGCACCAGGTATATTAACAGGGTTTTGCTGGCACACAGAACGCACAACAGTGGTGCCAAATATACTTTATTTTTTAGGAAAACACTTGGCGTATACAGCCGTATACTGCCAGAAGGTCAATAGATGCCTATACGCACCAGGTATATTAACAGGGTTTTGCTGGCACACAGAACGCACAACAGTGGTGCCAAATATACTTTTTTTTTAGGAAAACACTTGGCGTATACAGCCGTATACTGCCAGAAGGTCAATAGATGCCTATACGCACCAGGTATATTAACAGGGTTTTGCTGGCACACAGAACGCACAACAGTGGTGCCAAATATACTTTATTTTTTAGGAGAACACTTGGCGTATACAGCCGTATACTGCCAGAAGGTCAATAGATGCCTATACGCACCAGGTATATTAACAGGGTTTTGCTGGCACACAGAACGCACAACAGTGGTGCCAAATATACTTTATTTTTTAGGAGAACACTTGGCGTATACAGCCGTATACTGCCAGAAGGTCAATAGATGCCTATACGCACCAGGTATATTAACAGGGTTTTGCTGGCACACAGAACGCACAACAGTGGTGCCAAATATACTTTATTTTTTAGGAAAACACTTGGCGTATACAGCCGTATACTGCCAGAAGGTCAATAGATGCCTATACGCACCAGGTATATTAACAGGGTTTTGCTGGCACACAGAACGCACAACAGTGGTGCCAAATATACTTTATTTTTTAGGAAAACACTTGGCGTATACAGCCGTATACTGCCAGAAGGTCAATAGATGCCTATACGCACCAGGTATATTAACAGGGTTTTGCTGGCACACAGAACGCACAACAGTGGTGCCAAATATACTTTATTTTTTAGGAGAAACACTTGGCGTATACAGCCGTATACTGCCAGAAGGTCAATAGATGCCTATACGCACCAGGTATATTAACAGGGTTTTGCTGGCACACAGAACGCACAACAGTGGTGCCAAATATACTTTATTTTTTAGGAGAACACTTGGCGTATACAGCCGTATACTGCCAGAAGGTCAATAGATGCCTATACGCACCAGGTATATTAACAGGGTTTTGCTGGCACACAGAACGCACAACAGTGGTGCCAAATATACTTTATTTTTTAGGAGAACACTTGGCGTATACAGCCGTATACTGCCAGAAGGTCAATAGATGCCTATACGCACCAGGTATATTAACAGGGTTTTGCTGGCACACAGAACGCACAACAGTGGTGCCAAATATACTTTATTTTTAGAGAAACACTTGGCGTATACAGCCGTATACTGCCAGAAGGTCAATAGATGCCTATACGCACCAGGTATATTAACAGGGTTTTGCTGGCACACAGAACGCACAACAGTGGTGCCAAATATACTTTTTTTTTTAGGAGAACACTTGGCGTATACAGCCGTATACTGCCAGAAGGTCAATAGATGCCTATACGCACCAGGTATATTAACAGGGTTTTGCTGGCACACAGAACGCACAACAGTGGTGCCAAATATACTTTATTTTTTAGGAGAACACTTGGCGTATACAGCCGTATACTGCCAGAAGGTCAATAGATGCCTATACGCACCAGGTATATTAACAGGGTTTTGCTGGCACACAGAACGCACAACAGTGGTGCCAAATATACTTTATTTTTTAGGAGAACACTTGGCTATACAGCCGTATACTGCTAGAAGGTCAATAGATGCCTATACGCACCAGGTATATTAACAGGGTTTTGCTGGCACACAGAACGCACAACAGTGGTGCCAAATATACTTTTTTTTTTAGGAAAACACTTGGCGTATACAGCCGTATACTGCCAGAAGGTCAATAGATGCCTATACGCACCAGGTATATTAACAGGGTTTTGCTGGCACACAGAACGCACAACAGTGGTGCCAAATATACTTTATTTTTTAGGAAAACACTTGGCGTATACAGCCGTATACTGCCAGAAGGTCAATAGATGCCTATACGCACCAGGTATATTAACAGGGTTTTGCTGGCACACAGAACGCACAACAGTGGTGCCAAATATACTTTATTTTTTAGGAGAACACTTGGCGTATACAGCCGTATACTGCCAGAAGGTCAATAGATGCCTATACGCACCAGGTATATTAACAGGGTTTTGCTGGCACACAGAACGCACAACAGTGGTGCCAAATATACTTTATTTTTTAGAAAATACTTGGCGTATACAGCCGTATACTGCCAGAAGGTCAATAGATGCCTATACGCACCAGGTATATTAACAGGGTTTTGCTGGCACACAGAACGCACAACAGTGGTGCCAAATATACTTTATTTTTTAGGAGAACACTTGGCGTATACAGCCGTATACTGCCAGAAGGTCAATAGATGCCTATACGCACCAGGTATATTAACAGGGTTTTGCTGGCACACAGAACGCACAACAGTGGTGCCAAATATACTTTTTTTTTAGGAAAATACTTGGCGTATACAGCCGTATACTGCCAGAAGGTCAATAGATGCCTATACGCACCAGGTATATTAACAGGGTTTTGCTGGCACACAGAACGCACAACAGTGGTGCCAAATATACTTTATTTTTTAGGAAAACACTTGGCGTATACAGCCGTATACTGCCAGAAGGTCAATAGATGCCTATACGCACCAGGTATATTAACAGGGTTTTGCTGGCACACAGAACGCACAACAGTGGTGCCAAATATACTTTATTTTTTAGGAGAACACTTGGCTATACAGCCGTATACTGCCAGAAGGTCAATAGATGCCTATACGCACCAGGTATATTAACAGGGTTTTGCTGGCACACAGAACGCACAACAGTGGTGCCAAATATACTTTATTTTTTAGGAAAATACTTGGCGTATACAGCCGTATACTGCCAGAAGGTCAATAGATGCCTATACGCACCAGGTATATTAACAGGGTTTTGCTGGCACACAGAACGCACAACAGTGGTGCCAAATATACTTTATTTTTTAGGAGAACACTTGGCGTATACAGCCGTATACTGCCAGAAGGTCAATAGATGCCTATACGCACCAGGTATATTAACAGGGTTTTGCTGGCACACAGAACGCACAACAGTGGTGCCAAATATACTTTATTTTTTAGGAGAACACTTGGCGTATACAGCCGTATACTGCTAGAAGGTCAATAGATGCCTATACGCACCAGGTATATTAACAGGGTTTTGCTGGCACACAGAACGCACAACAGTGGTGCCAAATATACTTTATTTTTTAGGAAAACACTTGGCGTATACAGCCGTATACTGCCAGAAGGTCAATAGATGCCTATACGCACCAGGTATATTAACAGGGTTTTGCTGGCACACAGAACGCACAACAGTGGTGCCAAATATACTTTATTTTTTAGGAAAACACTTGGCGTATACAGCCGTATACTGCCAGAAGGTCAATAGATGCCTATACGCACCAGGTATATTAACAGGGTTTTGCTGGCACACAGAACGCACAACAGTGGTGCCAAATATACTTTATTTTTTAGGAGAACACTTGGCGTATACAGCCGTATACTGCCAGAAGGTCAATAGATGCCTATACGCACCAGGTATATTAACAGGGTTTTGCTGGCACACAGAACGCACAACAGTGGTGCCAAATATACTTTATTTTTTAGGAAAACACTTGGCGTATACAGCCGTATACTGCCAGAAGGTCAATAGATGCCTATACGCACCAGGTATATTAACAGGGTTTTGCTGGCACACAGAACGCACAACAGTGGTGCCAAATATACTTTATTTTTTAGGAAAATACTTGGCGTATACAGCCGTATACTGCCAGAAGGTCAATAGATGCCTATACGCACCAGGTATATTAACAGGGTTTTGCTGGCACACAGAACGCACAACAGTGGTGCCAAATATACTTTATTTTTTAGGAGAAATACTTGGCGTATACAGCCGTATACTGCCAGAAGGTCAATAGATGCCTATACGCACCAGGTATATTAACAGGGTTTTGCTGGCACACAGAACGCACAACAGTGGTGCCAAATATACTTTATTTTTTAGGAGAACACTTGGCTATACAGCCGTATACTGCCAGAAGGTCAATAGATGCCTATACGCACCAGGTATATTAACAGGGTTTTGCTGGCACACAGAACGCACAACAGTGGTGCCAAATATACTTTTTTTTTAGGAAAATACTTGGCGTATACAGCCGTATACTGCCAGAAGGTCAATAGATGCCTATACGCACCAGGTATATTAACAGGGTTTTGCTGGCACACAGAACGCACAACAGTGGTGCCAAATATACTTTATTTTTTAGAGAACACTTGGCGTATACAGCCGTATACTGCCAGAAGGTCAATAGATGCCTATACGCACCAGGTATATTAACAGGGTTTTGCTGGCACACAGAACGCACAACAGTGGTGCCAAATATACTTTATTTTTTAGAAAATACTTGGCGTATACAGCCGTATACTGCCAGAAGGTCAATAGATGCCTATACGCACCAGGTATATTAACAGGGTTTTGCTGGCACACAGAACGCACAACAGTGGTGCCAAATATACTTTATTTTTTAGGAGAACACTTGGCTATACAGCCGTATACTGCCAGAAGGTCAATAGATGCCTATACGCACCAGGTATATTAACAGGGTTTTGCTGGCACACAGAACGCACAACAGTGGTGCCAAATATACTTTATTTTTTAGGAAAAATACTTGGCGTATACAGCCGTATACTGCCAGAAGGTCAATAGATGCCTATACGCACCAGGTATATTAACAGGGTTTTGCTGGCACACAGAACGCACAACAGTGGTGCCAAATATACTTTTTTTTTTAGGAAAATACTTGGCGTATACAGCCGTATACTGCCAGAAGGTCAATAGATGCCTATACGCACCAGGTATATTAACAGGGTTTTGCTGGCACACAGAACGCACAACAGTGGTGCCAAATATACTTTATTTTTTAGGAGAACACTTGGCTATACAGCCGTATACTGCCAGAAGGTCAATAGATGCCTATACGCACCAGGTATATTAACAGGGTTTTGCTGGCACACAGAACGCACAACAGTGGTGCCAAATATACTTTATTTTTTAGAAAAATACTTGGCGTATACAGCCGTATACTGCCAGAAGGTCAATAGATGCCTATACGCACCAGGTATATTAACAGGGTTTTGCTGGCACACAGAACGCACAACAGTGGTGCCAAATATACTTTTTTTTTAGGAAAATACTTGGCGTATACAGCCGTATACTGCCAGAAGGTCAATAGATGCCTATACGCACCAGGTATATTAACAGGGTTTTGCTGGCACACAGAACGCACAACAGTGGTGCCAAATATACTTTATTTTTTAGGAAAACACTTGGCGTATACAGCCGTATACTGCCAGAAGGTCAATAGATGCCTATACGCACCAGGTATATTAACAGGGTTTTGCTGGCACACAGAACGCACAACAGTGGTGCCAAATATACTTTATTTTTTAGGAAAACACTTGGCGTATACAGCCGTATACTGCCAGAAGGTCAATAGATGCCTATACGCACCAGGTATATTAACAGGGTTTTGCTGGCACACAGAACGCACAACAGTGGTGCCAAATATACTTTATTTTTTAGGAGAAACACTTGGCGTATACAGCCGTATACTGCCAGAAGGTCAATAGATGCCTATACGCACCAGGTATATTAACAGGGTTTTGCTGGCACACAGAACGCACAACAGTGGTGCCAAATATACTTTATTTTTTAGGAAAACACTTGGCGTATACAGCCGTATACTGCCAGAAGGTCAATAGATGCCTATACGCACCAGGTATATTAACAGGGTTTTGCTGGCACACAGAACGCACAACAGTGGTGCCAAATATACTTTTTTTTTTAGGAAAATACTTGGCGTATACAGCCGTATACTGCCAGAAGGTCAATAGATGCCTATACGCACCAGGTATATTAACAGGGTTTTGCTGGCACACAGAACGCACAACAGTGGTGCCAAATATACTTTATTTTTTAGGAAAACACTTGGCGTATACAGCCGTATACTGCCAGAAGGTCAATAGATGCCTATACGCACCAGGTATATTAACAGGGTTTTGCTGGCACACAGAACGCACAACAGTGGTGCCAAATATACTTTATTTTTTAGGAAAATACTTGGCGTATACAGCCGTATACTGCCAGAAGGTCAATAGATGCCTATACGCACCAGGTATATTAACAGGGTTTTGCTGGCACACAGAACGCACAACAGTGGTGCCAAATATACTTTATTTTTTAGGAAAACACTTGGCGTATACAGCCGTATACTGCCAGAAGGTCAATAGATGCCTATACGCACCAGGTATATTAACAGGGTTTTGCTGGCACACAGAACGCACAACAGTGGTGCCAAATATACTTTATTTTTTAGAAAAATACTTGGCTATACAGCCGTATACTGCCAGAAGGTCAATAGATGCCTATACGCACCAGGTATATTAACAGGGTTTTGCTGGCACACAGAACGCACAACAGTGGTGCCAAATATACTTTTTTTTTTAGAAAAATACTTGGCGTATACAGCCGTATACTGCCAGAAGGTCAATAGATGCCTATACGCACCAGGTATATTAACAGGGTTTTGCTGGCACACAGAACGCACAACAGTGGTGCCAAATATACTTTATTTTTTAGAAAATACTTGGCGTATACAGCCGTATACTGCCAGAAGGTCAATAGATGCCTATACGCACCAGGTATATTAACAGGGTTTTGCTGGCACACAGAACGCACAACAGTGGTGCCAAATATACTTTATTTTTTAGGAGAACACTTGGCTATACAGCCGTATACTGCCAGAAGGTCAATAGATGCCTATACGCACCAGGTATATTAACAGGGTTTTGCTGGCACACAGAACGCACAACAGTGGTGCCAAATATACTTTTTTTTTTAGGAAAATACTTGGCGTATACAGCCGTATACTGCCAGAAGGTCAATAGATGCCTATACGCACCAGGTATATTAACAGGGTTTTGCTGGCACACAGAACGCACAACAGTGGTGCCAAATATACTTTATTTTTTAGAAAAATACTTGGCGTATACAGCCGTATACTGCCAGAAGGTCAATAGATGCCTATACGCACCAGGTATATTAACAGGGTTTTGCTGGCACACAGAACGCACAACAGTGGTGCCAAATATACTTTATTTTTTAGAAAAATACTTGGCGTATACAGCCGTATACTGCCAGAAGGTCAATAGATGCCTATACGCACCAGGTATATTAACAGGGTTTTGCTGGCACACAGAACGCACAACAGTGGTGCCAAATATACTTTATTTTTTAGGAGAACACTTGGCTATACAGCCGTATACTGCCAGAAGGTCAATAGATGCCTATACGCACCAGGTATATTAACAGGGTTTTGCTGGCACACAGAACGCACAACAGTGGTGCCAAATATACTTTTTTTTTAGAAAATACTTGGCGTATACAGCCGTATACTGCCAGAAGGTCAATAGATGCCTATACGCACCAGGTATATTAACAGGGTTTTGCTGGCACACAGAACGCACAACAGTGGTGCCAAATATACTTTTTTTTTTAGAAAAATACTTGGCGTATACAGCCGTATACTGCCAGAAGGTCAATAGATGCCTATACGCACCAGGTATATTAACAGGGTTTTGCTGGCACACAGAACGCACAACAGTGGTGCCAAATATACTTTATTTTTTAGAAAAATACTTGGCGTATACAGCCGTATACTGCCAGAAGGTCAATAGATGCCTATACGCACCAGGTATATTAACAGGGTTTTGCTGGCACACAGAACGCACAACAGTGGTGCCAAATATACTTTATTTTTTAGGAGAACACTTGGCTATACAGCCGTATACTGCCAGAAGGTCAATAGATGCCTATACGCACCAGGTATATTAACAGGGTTTTGCTGGCACACAGAACGCACAACAGTGGTGCCAAATATACTTTTTTTTTTTAGAAAAATACTTGGCGTATACAGCCGTATACTGCCAGAAGGTCAATAGATGCCTATACGCACCAGGTATATTAACAGGGTTTTGCTGGCACACAGAACGCACAACAGTGGTGCCAAATATACTTTATTTTTTAGAAAAATACTTGGCGTATACAGCCGTATACTGCCAGAAGGTCAATAGATGCCTATACGCACCAGGTATATTAACAGGGTTTTGCTGGCACACAGAACGCACAACAGTGGTGCCAAATATACTTTATTTTTTAGAAAAATACTTGGCGTATACAGCCGTATACTGCCAGAAGGTCAATAGATGCCTATACGCACCAGGTATATTAACAGGGTTTTGCTGGCACACAGAACGCACAACAGTGGTGCCAAATATACTTTATTTTTTAGGAGAACACTTGGCGTATACAGCCGTATACTGCTAGAAGGTCAATAGATGCCTATACGCACCAGGTATATTAACAGGGTTTTGCTGGCACACAGAACGCACAACAGTGGTGCAAAATATACTTTATTTTTTAGGAGAACACTTGGCTATACAGCCGTATACTGCCAGAAGGTCAATAGATGCCTATACGCACCAGGTATATTAACAGAGTTTTGCTGGCACACAGAATGCACAACAGTGGTGCCAAATATACTTTTTTTTTTAGAAAAATACTTGGCGTATACAGCCGTATACTGCCAGAAGGTCAATAGATGCCTTTACGCACCAGGTATATTAACAGAGTTTTGCTGGCACACAGAATGCACAACAGTGGTGCCAAATATACTTTTTTTTTAGAAAAATACTTGGCGTATACAGCCGTATACTGCCAGAAGGTCAAATTATTTTTGTAAAAAAATGGCGTGGGGTCCCCCCCTTTTTTCCTTCGCCAGCCAGATACAACCAGCAGCAGCAGCCTGGCACTACCAGGGTGGGAAGGGACACGGTTATTGGCCCTTCCCAACCTAATGGTACCAGCCTGCAGCCGCCCCAGAGCCAGACCCTCAATTTAGAAGGTCCGGTCCTGCGGGTACCCGGCTCTTCCCGGCACCCCTGGTGGCGGTGGGTGCCGAGGTAATAGATGTTGGGGTTAGTGCTGGCCTGCCATACCGGCAAGCACTAAGCCCAGTATTAGTAATCAGGGCAGTCTGTAGATAGCCCTAATTACTAAAACTGTAGTATTGTAAAAAAAAAACACACACACACAAGTATAAAACATTTTATTGAAATAAACACTCCCCCAGACCCCTGTTTGACCATTTTATTAAAAAAAAAAAAAAAAAAAGCTGGTCCGACGTAGTCCACCGAATCCGATGTAGTCCTCTGCATTCACGACCCTGAAAAATAGAAAACAAACACACAAACACAGACTACTTACCTCTTCCTACACTGGGATAATACACACAGCGATGTCACTGTACAGGGATAACAAACACAGCGATGTCACTGTACAGACATAATAAACACAGTGATGTCACAGTACAGGGATAATACACACAGTGATGTCACTGTACAGGGATAATAAACACAGTGATCAATCAGACCGTGATGTAAAGATTAAGCGTAACTGGCGTAAACCCAGAGGTATTGACAGCAGAGCCCGCAGGAGGTTCAAGGGGCAGATCCTGATGCCCAACATTGGGTACGGTAGCAACAAGAAGACCAAACACATGCTGCCCACAGGGTTCCGCAAATTCCTGGTCCACAATGTCAAGGAGCTCGAGGTTCTGTTGATGAGCAACAAGTCCTTCTGTGCAGAAATCGCCCACAACGTCTCCTCAAAGAACCGAAAGACCATTGTGGAGAGAGTGGCACAGCTCGCCATCAAAGTGACGAACCCCAAAGCCAGACTGCGCAGCGAAGAGAACGAATAAATATCTCTGTGGTTATTTGTGCTAAATAAAAGTTAAATAAACACAAAAAAAAAAAAAATTGATCTGTTCCTGTGCCTGATCCACCCAAGTTGAATCTGTCCCATCATGAGAAAGTCCCCCCAAGGAGTCCCCACTGTAACTTGCTTCACTTTCAACTACCTCACCCCCCGACACCTGTGTCTCGCCATTGTCCACCACCTCCTCAGACAACACTGGTAAATTTCCACTGTCAGCACACTGAGACTGCAAAAGGTCTTGCGAATTGGGGCAGAGAATGTTCTGGGGTAGCACACCAGAGAATGGGTGACTATGGGGTTCCAGGGAGTACGTGACCACATGCAATCTCCATCCAAAAAGTCATACTGAGGCTCACCACCATGCTTTACACTGCAATCTTATTGAAAGATAGACAATCAGGGGTTCACCGCCAGGTTGTCAGGCAGCATTTTTAAGTGGGTCACCATTACCGTGTCCCTGAAAATTGCCTTGGGGTCATCACCAGACTATTGGCCAGATTTAGAAAAAATGGTGCAATTAGGGCGCCTCAGAGGCATCCCTACATGCTGCCCCTGCCCTCCTATCCATTTCCAAGGTGTTTCCATCTTTTTCTGAGGTTTTCAGATGTTGGGGCAAACTTGACTGTGCAGAACCTTTGGCCCCTGCAAAAATATTCGGGTCTCCCATAGACTTTAATGGGATTCATGATTCGGCTCGAACCCACGAATCCCACGCAAAATTTGGGCCGAATTCCGAATCCCCGAATATTTTAGGATTCGATCAACTCTATACACTACATAATTGTTCACTGGACTGTAGTGTATAGAAATGATAGAAAAAAGTATTCCCTAGACTGCACTACAGATTCCAGCAAGCAAAGGTACAGCAGCAGCACCAGCAGCAGCAAAAATGAGTACTGAGAGGACTTTGGGCAATTTCTTTTGGGTCTGTGTGGACCACGTGCTGTCCCTTCTGCCACCAGTCGCTGTGCACAGTGTGCAGCCAAGATGGCAGTAGCTGCACTACAAGTCCCAGCAAGCAGCCAGGAGGAGACCAAAAAAAAGGTGCTTGTAGCCCTTTGAAGGGCTGTTGGGTTCTTTGTGGGTGATTCCTGCCTAACCAACATCTAAATTCAGGCCCTAATCTCATGCAGGCGGCGTCTGACGCGAGCAGCGCGGGACCAGATTCTTATATTCCCAGGTCATCTGATCTGGCCAGCCAATCCCTGCTATCGACTTGTAGGGGCCCCACGTGATGCTAGGAGGTACCAAAGACTCTCCTGCATGTTGATTGGCTGAGAAAAGGCGCCTAACATGCCGGAAGAGGAAGATGCCATTTCCTCGAGGATCACGATATGCTCGTCCAAGTAGCGAGCATATGCGAATACCCTAATGCTCGAACGAGCACCAAGCTCGGATGAGCATGTTCGCTCTTCTCTTGTAATCACATATAAAAGAGGAATATTAAAGCAAGGAAATTAAAATAAGAAAAGGATGGGATGTATGTGCTGTCATGGAGACTTCCAGGAAACCGGATTACCGGTGAGTGTAATACTCATTTCCCCAGTCGTCTCCATGACAGCACATCTTGAGAATTACCAACAAAATATTTCCTTTTTAGGGAGGGACTACAGCACAAAGGACGTTTCGTCCAAAGGCCATATCCTCGTTAGCAAAAACATCCAATTTTAATGTTTAGTGAAAGTATGGGCTCTCCTACAAATTTGTTCTAGGGAGGCTTCAGATTTTTGAGCCCAAGAGGCAGCTAAGCTCTAGTCGAGTGGGCTCTAAGGGAGGCAGGGGCCTCTTTACCAACAGCCTTATAAGCTTCAGTTATAGCTAATCTAATCCACCGTGAGATGGAACTTTTTGCTGCTTTCTTTCCTTTATTTGGCCCACAGAATTGGATAAAAAGATTGTCAGGTATTGTATAGGGCACCCAGGGCCGATATCTGGACTCTAAGGGTATTTGGAGCTAGGCCCAGGTCTTATCCATCTTGCAAGAAATCCAGGATGAGGGGGATATCTGGAGATGTTTGACAGAACCTGTTTCCACAACAAGAGGCAAACTTTTTCCATACTTTCAAATATGCTTTTGAGGTAGTACTCTTCCTACTAAGTAGAAGCGTCTTTAGTACTTTTTCAGACAATCCTAACCTGAGTAGGATGGATTCCTCAGAATCCACGCTGACAGTTTCAGTATTCTGAGATGAGGATGGGCGATTGGACCCTGGGTCAACAGGTTTGAGCTCTGAGGAAAGAATATAGGGTCTTCCTTGCTCAGGGATCTCAAAAGCCTGGGCCAATAGGGTACCACTAGTATCAAGGTGCACTTCTCTGTTAGGAATTTTTGTAGGACCCTGGGAATGAGCGGGAATGAGGGGAACGCGTACACTAGCTTCTCTGGCCAATGTTGGCTGAAAGCATCCACAGTCATGGGGCAATCCCTGGGATTGAGGGAGAAGAATGCAAGAACTTTGCGATTTCTTTTTGAGGCAAAAAGATCCAGAGATGGGGTTCCCCATTGAGTTGTGATTTTCTGGAAGGCTTCCTGCAAGAGAGACCATTCACCTGGATTGATCCTCTGTCAGCTGAGAAAATCTGCTTTTGAATTTAGTACTCCCTTCAGATGTACCACTGACAGGGATAACACATTTCTTTCTGCCCATGTGAAGATCTGGTACGTTAGGTGTTGTAAAAGACAGTGTCAGGTTTCCCCTTCATTTTGAATGAACGCCACCGCTGTAGAATTGTCTGAATGGATAAGGACGTGTCGATCTTTTAGGTGACCCTGTGCCACTTTCAAGGATTCCCATATTGCTCTTAGCTCTTTGTAGTTGGATGATAGAGGTTTTATGGTGTTGGTCCAGGTTCCCTGAAAAAATTCCTGGTCCAAGTGGGCTCCCAGCCCCAGGCGCTTGCATCTATCCCCAGAATGTTCCATTCTTCAGATTCACATCCCGGCGCCACCAATCCAGGGAGTCCTTTATTTTTCTGGTCAGAACAGGATAGGGTTCCCAGGATTTTCATACTGCCCCTGATTGTGCATTTTGGTTTCCTCTGGAACTGAAGTATTTTGTTTTTGAGATCCTGAATTTTTTGAGCCGGTAAAAATGATCTCTGAAGATGAGAATCCAGTAGGATCCCTAGAAACAGCTACTGGCTTTCTGGATTTTTCCCAATTTATTATCCATCCGAGTGACTGAAAATGAGACATGACAGTCTGAAGGTGAACCTGTTAGCATCTTTGTTGTCTGCAATTATTAAAAGGTCGTCCAGATATGGAATTATTAGGATCCCCTGATGTCTGAGGCTTATCACCACTTCTGCTATTATTTTGGTGAACACTCTGGGGGCAGAAGAGATCCCAAAGGGTAGGCAAATGAACTGAAAATGATGAGTGTGATTGTTCAGAAGAACTGCAAACCATAGGAGGTGTCTGGAGTCGGCATGGATCGGAATGTGGTAGAAGGAGTCTTGTAAGTCTAGTGTGGCCATTACCGCATCTTTTTTTATTAATTTTACAGCCGTTTTTATCATTTCCATTTCGAATTTCTGGTATACGACAAATTTGTTCAGAGGTTTTAGGTTTATAATGGTTCTGAACTTTCCATTTTGTTTTGTTATGATAAACAGCCTGGAAAAATGACCCCTGCCTTGTTCTGTAAAAGGGACGGGTTCTATTGCTCCCATTTGCAAAAGATCTGAGATGCTTGATGTAAGGCAGGAATGTTGGCCCTGTGGGAGAACTGTCTTTATGAATTTCTGAGGGGGGGGAGATAGAAGTTCTATCTGGTAACCCTTCCTTATTACACTGATTACCCAGGGGTTTGATATTATCTGCTCCCAGATGTGTATGAAGGAGCTGAGTCTCCCCCCGCCCTGTTTTGGGGCAGAAGAAGATTCTCCTTTGATGGGATTAAAGAGGAAATTTCTGCCTCTTTCCCCTTTTGTAGAGCTCCACCTCTCTGTCTTTCCTTTTCCCTGTTTATCCTCACGTTGAAAAAAAAACTAATTTTAGACTGGAACATATCCTCTGGGAAGCCCTTTTTTCTGTCTGTGGCATTCTCTAAAATTTTACCCAGGTCTGGGCCAAACAAGTACTGACCATGAAAAGGTAGCGAGATCAATTTATTTTTGTAAACCATGTCACCCGACCATGCCTTCAACCACAGTACTCGACGGATAGTAATTGAAAGTACTGCGGTACAAGCAGAGAGACGAACAGATTCCGCAGAGGCATCCGCTAAAAAACTAGTAGCCATCTTAAGGAGCGGAAGGATAACCAATATTTGGTCTCGCATCTTCAAAGGGTAATACTGTGCGTTTTGCTACTTTTGCCACAGGTGCGTCTACTTTGGGGATGGTTTCCCAATCTGCACAATCCTCCTCATCAAACGGATAGTGTCTTTTAATCCCCCTAGGGATAAAGGAACCCTTTTCCGGTTTTTGCCATTCTGCTTTAATTAGCTTTTGGACGTTATCCTGCACCGGGAAAACCGACTTTGGCCTCTCCCCCAGTTCCACAAAAATCTCTTCCTGTACAGATTTTGGCCTACTAGGAATTTCCATATGAATAGTGGCCCTAATCGCTTTTATAAGTTCTTCAATGTCATCTGGATTAAACAAAAACCTTTTATATTCATTATTTTCATCTGAGTCAAGCGATTTAGAAACCTCAGGATTCGACAGATCTGAAAAAACTGAATCAGAGTCACTATCCACAGTGAAGGTTTCTTTATACACTGGCGGAGGAGGTGGTCTGGAGGAGGCAGAAGATAGAGCGGATCGCACTTCTTCATTTACAAAGAGCCTTATATCCTCCAAAAAACTAGAAGATTCCCCTTTTACTATATTTGCTGTACATTCTTTGCATAGTGGCTTGGACCCAGATGAAGGTAAACGCTTAGCACATACTCCACACTTTCTAGATTTAAGTTTAGTAGAGGATGACTCTTTTTCTCCCTGAAAGTACAAGGGAGAGAAGGGTCAGCCACAGAAAGGCAATAACAGTATCCGAGGGGCCTGAAGTCAGGCTACTCACTGTTCCCTGTACGGTGGCAGGCTCCTGTCCTGAGCCTGGCATGGTAGGGGTACTCATTGTGGTAGTACCGTCCATGCAGAAAAACCTGCTGCTGCTGCCGCTTGACGCTGCTGCCGCTCCACTCTGGGAGTAGGGTGCTGTGACCGGACGCCATGTTTCCCCTAGGCCCCGCGCTTTAAATCATGCGGTCTGTGCCAGGGCCTGGGACGCCGGACGAGACGACCAGGGAAAAAACATTACACTGTAAAAGTGTAATCACGCTTGTATCCCTGAGCATTTTCATACACTTCCGGCTCATGCCAGTGGATAGATATGCCATTTCTGAGTGTGGCTATTTATCACCAACCCAATTATGCCACTGCTACTATCGGTCTGTCCATCATGTTTCATAACTTACTGTTATTACTAGAGATGAGCAAATCAAATTTGACGAAGTGGTATTCGATCCGAATTTCAGGAAAAATTTGATTTGCAACAAAGTTGAATTTCCTAGCGATTCATGGTAACCACTAAAATGGCTAAAATGGCTGCAAGCACATGGCATGATATGGGGCAAAGAACTCTGGGAGAAAGAAGGAAACACCAACAATGCGATCTCATGCCGACATGTAGCCAATTAGCAGCAAGCCAGGTCCTGTGATGTCACAGCCCTATAAATATCCCTACACTCCTCGATTCAGCCATTTGCCATTGGACTTAGTGCAGAGACAGACGTGAGGAGTGCTAGGAAAAGTGATAGCAAAACCTTGTTAACCCCTTTGCGCCCAGCGCCGTAATAGTACGACGCTCGGCGCGTGTTTAAAGATGGCGCCCGCTCCGTGATGGCTGTGGGTGACCTGCATAACCTACTAGCAGGAACCCGCGGCTAACATCCGCGACCGCCAATAATGCCGATCGCGGACATTTAACCCCTTGGGTGCCGCGGTCAAGCCTGACTGCAGCACCAGAAGGCGGCAAACACCAGAAACTACGCTTCCAGGGTTGCTCCGGCTCCCCTGTGTGGTGATCAGAGGAGCCGGAGCATGCCTGCAGCAGCTCCTGTCATAGTCAATGACAGGAGGCTGCTGTATAGGCTTTCCTATGGAGCCCTTGCCTGTAATAGGGCTCCATAGAAAAGCATTGAAATCCTCATAGACTATGATACAAGCAATCAAATGATTGCTAGTTATAGTTTCCTATGGGAACTATAAAAGGTGTAAAAATAAATAAATAAAGTTTTTGAAAAAAACAAAACAAAAAAGTAAACGTTCAAATCACCCCCCTTTCCCGAAAATAAAAATAAAAGTATTTAAAAAATACAAAAAATACACATCACGGGTATCTCCGTGTGCAAAAATGCCCATATTATAAAAATAAAGAAAAATATTTCACATACGGAAAAAAGCGAAATGGAAAAAAGCATCAAAATGGCGATTTGCCATTTTTTGTCGCTTTTTTTAAAAATGAAATAAAAAGCGATCAAAAAGTCATACATACCCCAGAACGGTATCAATGAAAAGTTCAGATCGTCCCGCAAAAAATGAGCCCCCATACAGCTCCGTACACAAAAATACCAAAAAGTTATAGGGGTCAAGACCTGGAAAAAAAATGTCCAACTTTATAATTTTTTTATCACTATCAAAATGCAAGAAAAACTATACATGTTAGGTATCGCCGGATTTGTACTGAAAAGTAGAATGAAAGTAACTGGTCAGTTTTAACGCACATCGAACGCCGTAAATAAAAAACCCGTAAAACTGTGCGGAATTGCATTTTTTTTGCAATTTCACCCAATTTGGAATTTTTTTCCCGCTTCCCACTACACCATATGCAATATTAAATGGTGGTGTTGGAAAGTACAACTTGTCCTGCAAAAAACAAGCCATCATACAGCTATGTGAACAGAAAAATTAAAAAGTTATGGCTGTATCAAGGCAAGGAGCGCAAAACGAAAACGCAAAACCGAAAAAAACCCTGGGGCTCAAAGGGTTAAAGAAAAGAAAGAAGTTTAAGGAGTTCAGGGATAGATCAGAACTGCATTGAAATGATGGGGAGGATTTTTACACAGAATCAATAGGGGAATATCAGGCAGGGAAAATGCGATTCTGTTACACTGAGTAGCAGTGACTGGGCATTGGTGTTAGCCTGTTACATGCTGCACTCAGTTTTAAAGCCTGTTTTGGGGTACTTTATTCAAAGAAGCACCACTTGTGTTTCTTGTTGCAGTGCAGTAACAGGGTCAAAGCCTTGTTTGGGATACATATAAAAATAAAATAAATAAATATTTTTTGGGTTGTGTCTGGGGAAAAAAAAATTTAATCCGTGATTGGCAGCTTGTACATTTTAAAGAAATAGTCGCAGTGTCAGTCGCCAAACAAACAGAAAAGCGGCATATAGTGTGTAGTGCAATGCAGTAACCCAGTGTTACCCCACTCTGTGGGTGTCGTTATTTTTAAAAGAAATACTTAAGCTGTTCTGTGGTGCTTGCTGTTTCTACAAACGTTTTTGGAGTGTGTTAGCAAACCCGAAAAGCGGCATATAGTGTGCATTGATTCTTTGTTAACTAACTTCCTCGGTGAAGTTGATTTGCCAAAAAAATAGTTAAGCCGTGTTTGTCGGCTTGTTCATTTTAAAGAAATAGTCGTAGCGTTAGTCGCCAAACAAACAGAAAAGCGACATATAGTGTGTAGTGTGGGGAAGTAACCCATTGTGACGCCATATAGTGTGTAGTGCAGTGCAGTATCCCAGTGTTACCCCGCTCTGTGGGTGTCATTATTTTTAAAAGAAATACTTAAGCTGTTCTGTGGTGCTTGCTGTTTCTACAAACGTTTTTGGATTGTGTTAGCTAACCCGAAAAGTGCCATTTAGTATGTAATGCTGCTTTGTTAACTAATAGAGATGAGCGAGTAGTGTTCGATCGAGCCGGTATTCGATCGAATACTACGCTATTCGGCATACTCGATTTCAATCGAGTATAACGGCGATGACGCACTTAGAATTCGTTTCCCCTCCCACCTTCCCTGGCGCTCTTTTTCCACCAATCACCATGCAGGGGGGGTATGAAAGGCCCGCGGAGCACGCTGGCAGTGCCAAAACGGCGTCTACATGGATTGGCTGGAAAAACCATGTGACCTCGAATATTAAAAACTCAGCTCTTCCTGCTCGTTCGCATATGCTGCGTGAACTTAGTCAGGGACAGAGGCTGGAGAAGGGAGAGATAGGTTTTAGCTGTTGGACAGGCAGGAGCGTGATTAAAAGCCCTTATCAGGGCTACTATAGTGCAGTACAGTGATAGCTTTACTACAATATACACTCTGCAGAAAACGGCTGCTGTATTCAGGGATAGCTGCTGGAGTAGGGACAGTGAGAGGCATTAGTGGTGTATTAGGTGCTCTGCTACATACCAAACTATATTTGGCACTACTGTTCTGCGTTCTTTTTGGCTGCAAAACCCTGTTATATACCTAGTGTGTATATGCACCATCTGATCTGGCAGTATACGGCTGTGAATTTTATTTTATTTTTTTAAATACATTTTATTTGGCTCTAGTGTTCTGGGTTCTGTGTGCCTGCAATACCCTTTTTGTATACCAGGTGTAAATACCCACCGTCTGACCTGTTAGTACACAGCTGTGTACCTAGAAATAAAAAAAAAAGGCCTTTTCTTTGGCACCTGTACTGTGCATTCTCTTGCAAAATAATTTTATATACGTGGTGTTAATACCCACCGTCTGATCTGTTAGTACACGGCTGTGTACCTAGAAATATAAAAAAAATAGGCCTTTTCATTGGCACCTGTACTGTGTGTTCTCTTGCAAAATAATTTTATATACGTGGTGTTAATACCCACCGTCTGAACTGTTAGTACACGGCTATGTACCTAGAAATATAAAAAAATAGGCCTTTTCATTGGCAACTGTACTGTGCGTTCTCTTGCAAAATAATGTTATATACGTGGTGTTCATACACACCGTCTGATCTGTTAGTACACGGCTGTGTACCTAGAAATATAAAAAAAATAGGCCTTTTCATTGGCACCTGTACTGTGCGTTCTCTTGCAAAATAATTTTATATACGTGGTGTTCATACACACCGTCTGATCTGTTAGTACACGGCTGTGTACCTAGAAATATAAAAAAAATAGGCCTTTTCATTGGCACCTGTACTGTGCGTTCTCTTGCAAAATAATTTTATATACGTGGTGTTAATACCCACCGTCTGAACTGTTAGTACACGGCTGTGTACCTAGAAATATAAAAAAAATAGGCCTTTTCATTGGCACCTGTACTGTGCGTTCTCTTGCAAAATAATTTTATATACGTGGTGTTAATACCCACCGTCTGAACTGTTAGTACACGGCTGTGTACCTAGAAATATAAAAAAAATAGGCCTTTTCATTGGCACCTGTACTGTGCGTTCTCTTGCAAAATAATTTTATATACGTGGTGTTAATCCACACCGTCTGATCTGTTAGTACACGGCTGTGTACCTAGAAATATAAAAAAAAAAGACTTTTCATTGGCACCTGTACTGTGCGTTCTCTTGCAAAATAATTTTATATACGTGGTGTTAATACCCACCGTCTGATCTGTTAGTACACGGCTGTGTACCTAGAAATATAAAAAAAATAGGCCTTTTCATTGGCACCTGTACTGTGCGTTCTCTTGCAAAATAATTTTATATACGTGGTGTTCATACACACCGTCTGAACTGTTAGTACATGGCTCTGTACCTAGAAATATAAAAAAAATAGGCCTTTTCATTGGCACCTGTACTGTGCGAGCTCTTGCAAAATAATTGTATATACATGGTGTTCATACACACCGTCTGATCTGTTAGTACACGGCTGTGTACCTAGAAATATAAAAAAATAGGCCTTTTCATTGGCACCTGTACTATGCGTTCTCTTGCAAAATAATTTTATATACGTGGTGTTCATACACACCGTCTGATCAGTTAGTACATGGCTATGTACCTAGAAATATAAAAAAATAGGCCTTTTCATTGGCAACTGTACTGTGCGTTCTCTTGCAAAATAATGTTATATACGTGGTGTTCATACACACCGTCTGATCTGTTAGTACACGGCTGTGTACCTAGAAATATAAAAAAATAGGCCTTTTCATTGGCACCTGTACTGTGCGTTCTCTTGCAAAATAATTTTATATACGTGGTGTTCATACACACCGTCTGATCTGTTAGTACACGGCTGTGTACCTAGAAATATAAAAAAATAGGCCTTTTCATTGGCACCTGTACTGTGCGTTCTCTTGCAAAATAATTTTATATACGTGGTGTTAATACCCACCGTCTGAACTGTTAGTACACGGCTGTGTACCTAGAAATATAAAAAAATAGGCCTTTTCATTGGCACCTGTACTGTGCGTTCTCTTGCAAAATAATTTTATATACGTGGTGTTAATACCCACCGTCTGAACTGTTAGTACACGGCTGTGTACCTAGAAATATAAAAAAAATAGGCCTTTTCATTGGCACCTATACTGTGCGTTCTCTTGCAAAATAATTTTATATACGTGGTGTTAATCCACACCGTCTGATCTGTTAGTACAAGGCTGTGTACCTAGAAATATAAAAAAATAGGCCTTTTCATTGGCACCTATACTGTGCGTTCTCTTGCAAAATAATTTTATATACGTGGTGTTAATACACACCGTCTGATCTGTTAGTACACGGCTGTGTACCTAGAAATATAAAAAAAATAGGCCTTTTCATTGGCACCTGTACTGTACGTTCTCTAGCAAAATAATTTTATATACGTGGTGTTAATACACACCGTCTGATCTGTTAGTACACGGCTATGTACCTAGAAATATAAAAAATAGGCCTTTTCATTGGCACCTATACTGTGCGTTCTCTTGCAAAATAATTTTATATACGTGGTGTTAATACACACCGTCTGAACTGTTAGTACATGGCTGTGTACCTAGAAATATAAAAAAAATAGGCCTTTTTCATTGGCACCTGTACTGTGCGTTCTCTTGCAAAATAATTTTATATACGTGGTGTTAATACCAACCGTCTCTGATCTGTTAGTACACGGCTGTGTACCTAAAAATATAAAAAAAATAGGCCTTTCATTGGCACCTGTACTGTGCGTTCTCTTGCAAATAATTTTATATACGTGGTGTTAATACCCACCGTCTGAACTGTTAGTACACGGCTTGTACCTAGAAATATAAAAAAAAATAGGACTTTTTCATTGGCACCTGGTACTGTGCGTTCTCTTGCAAAATAATTTTATATACGTGGTGTTAATACCCACCGTTGAACTGTTAGTA
>ONZH01023896.1:0-24612 GCA_900303285.1 Rhinella marina | reverse complement strand
CACATAAGACAATAACTCAAAAAAAATAAAAATCAATGGCTCCCGCAAACCAATCTGTCAAAATCTGTGCTGCAAAATCAATATGGCGCTCCTTCTGTTCTGAATTTTGCCATGTGCCCCCACAGCAGTTTACCACCACATGTGGGGTGTTGCCATATTAAGGAGAAAATGGGGAACAAATTATGGGGTTCTTTTCTCTTGTTACCCCTTGTGAAAATGAAAAATATGGGGCTAAAGCAACATTTTATTTTATATGAAATGAAACTTTTCATTTTCACAGCCAAATTCCGTAAAACGGTTAAGGGGTCAAAGTGGCCAGTACCCCCCTTAATATATTCTTTGAAGGGTGTAGTTTCCAAAATGGGGTCACTTTTTGAGGGTTTCCACTGTAAGGGTATGTCAGGGTCTCTCAATTACAAAATGGTGCCTAAAAACCATTCTAGCAAAATCTGCCTCCAAAATTCGTATGGTGCTCCTTTCCTTCTGACCACTGCCACAAATCCATAGAGACGTTTACCACCACATATGGGGTATTTTTGTAAACTGCAGAATCAGAGCAATGTATATTGAGGTTTAGTTTGCTGTTCACCCTTGCTGTGTTGCAATAAAAAAAATTATTAACATGAATAATCTACCAAAAAAGTGAAATTTTGAAATTTCACCTCCATTTTCCTTTAAGTTTGTAACATCAGTTTTTTTTTATAATTTGAGGGGTGTAGTTTCTAAAATGGGGTAATTTATGGGTGGTTTCCTTTACATAAGCCCCTCAAAATCACTTTATATCTAAATTGGTGCTTAAAAAAATGGTTTTGGAAATTTTGTTGAAAATTTGAAAACTGGCTTCTAAACTTGTAAGCTTTCTAACGTCCTAAAAAAGTAAAATGACATTTATAAAATTATGCCAACATAAAGTAGACATATGGGGAATGTAAAATAATAACTATTTTTGGAGGAATTACTATGTATTTTGAAAGTAGAGAAATTAAAATTTGGAAATTTGGAAATTTTTCCAAATTTTTGGTAAATTTGGAATTTTTTTTATAAATAAAAATGAAATATTTTGCCACAAATTTAGTACTGTCGTGAATCACAATATGTGACGAGAAAACAATTTCAGAATGGCTTTGATAAGTAAAAGCGTTCCAAAGTTATTACCACATGTCTGACACATGTCAGATTTGCAAAAAATGGCCTGGGCAGGAAGGTGAAAACAGGCCCGAGGTTGAAGGGGTTAATGGGGTTAACTTTTTTTGTTCGTTAGCGTAAGTGTTTGAATTTTTTTTTTTTTTTATTTGTTGGACTACCAAAATAATCTTTGTAACATTTTTTACATTACACATAGGCCTTTATAATATATTTTTTAGTTTTATTTGGGGAAAACTGTTCAAAACATTTTTAAAAAGTCATAAAAAAAAATATAGCTCCTTATTCTTTAAATATGCAAATTATTATAATTAGGTTCCTATTTTGGTCATTTTGTTATATAATATGTATAGTTTCATGTGAATAGTGCAATAATGGCAATGATTTTGGTTGGCATGGGTGTTTGACATATAAATATGTATATATATATATACATATATATATATATATCCGAAGTAGGGTAGCACTCCTCAAATGTAGCAACCGGGTGCCAGCCTTAAACCCTTGATCTTGGGTATAGCAATATATCAAAGAAATCCACGGCACTCCTCTGTAGACGGTGAAAAAAAGTGTATTTTTTACTTATTTTTACTTTATTTTTTTATTTTATGTATTTTATTATTTTTTTTACTTATTTAATATATTTCTGTTTTAAAAAGACCTTTGGGGGACATTGACACTTTTTTTATTTTGCACTTTTTCCTTTTTTATTTTTCTTATTTGTACTTTATTTTTTTATAATTGCTTTATTACTTATTTCTTTTAAATATATTTTTGCCACATAATATGTCCCCCAAGAGGTCATATAAAGACCGTTGGGGGATAGTGAACACTTTGCACTTTTTCCTTTTTATTTTTCCTTTTATTTGCATTTTTTATTTTATTTTCAATTATATAATATTCTTTTATATAATTTTGTCACATAATATGTCCCCCAAGAGGTCTTTTAATTTTGCGCTTTTTCCTTTTTTTTCTGTTTTTTGTATTTTATTGTGTTTTTTTAAAAAGTTTTTTTAACTTTTTAAAAAATTATATATATAATCTGGAGGGGGTGGATATTCCAGTCCACATCCCTATTCCACCACAGGTGAGGCCACCTGGGTGTAATTACTGCTGTGATAAACCAGCCCTCAGTTTCAGTCTAGGGAGAGAGGAGAAAGGCTGAGGAGGCCTGAGAGGTTAGAGCCTGCGGAGGCTCTGTGTGGTCTCAGCCACGAGGGCTGAGGGGCCACAAGGCTCAGTGTAGCCTGGAAGTTTGGGGGGGCCCAGTGACCCTAGGAGAAGAGGGTCACACGGTCAGAGTCAGAAGGACTATTGGACCATCTCCCCCCAAAGGTACGGTTGGAGTCACAGCCAGGAGGCTGCTAGACTGATCGGCTGAGGAAGCCGCACTTAAAAGCTGTGTGTGAACAGCGTATGTATTTAGGTGAGTTAGCTGAATTATGTCTATTCACACTTCTGTCATAGGCTCATTTGAAAGAAGAATAGCACAGTATGCACCACAATTCTTCCGATCAAAATAAAGAACATTGTTGCATATCCCGATGGACTACAAAATAAATCAACGGGTTTGTCAAGCACTATTGGTGTTTATCATATGGTAGATTCACTATTCCTTTGTTTTAGTTTTTCTGCTCCTGTGATGGAACAGAAGAAAAGAATACTTGACAAAAATATAAAAAGGCCTCATGCAATCTGTCTATTCTAGTGTTGTACAAGTGTTGTATGTAGTCATTATATCTTCCTGCTATCTTGCATCGTATGCCATATTACAGAAGTGGTAAGATGGAAACATATAGGTTCTGTGCACGTTTTTTGGCAAACAGAAAAAAAATATATATATATATATACAGTACAGACCAAAAGTTTGGACACACCTTCTCATTCAAAGAGTTTTCTGTATTTTCATGACTATGAATTATATACTTAACAAAAAAGTGTGAAACAACTGAAAATATGTCTTATATTCTTGGTTCTTCAAAGTAGCCACCTTTTGCTTTGATTGCTGCTTTGCACACTCTTGGCATTCTCTTGATGAGCTTCAAGAGGTAGTCACCTGAAATGGTTTTCACTTCACTGGTGTGCCCTGTCAGGTTTAATAAGTGAGATTTCTTGCCTTATAAATGGGGTTGGGACCATGAGTTGTGTTGGGCAGAAGTCAGGTGGATACACAGCTGATCGTCCTACTGAATAGACTGTTAGAATTTGTATTATGGCAAGAAAAAAGCTGCTAAGTAAAGAAAAAACGAGTGGCCATCATTACTTTAAGAAATGAAGGTCAGTCAGTCCGAAAAATTGGGAAAACTTTGAAAGTGTCCCCAAGTGCAGTCGCAAAAACCATCAAGCGCTACAAAGAAACTGGCTCACATGAGGACCGCCCCAGGAAAGGAAGACCAAGAGTCACCTCTGCTGCAGAGGATAAGTTCATCCAAGTCACCAGCCTCAGAAATCGCAGGTTAACAGCAGCTCAGATTAGAGACCAGGTCAATGCCACACAGAGTTCTAGCAGCAGACACATCTCTACAACAACTGTTAAGAGGAGACTGTGTGCAGCAGGCCTTCATGGTAAAATAGCTGCTAGGAAACCACTGCTAAGGACAGGCAACAAGCAGAAGAGACTGGTTTGGGCTACAGAACACAAGGAATGGACATTAGACCAGTGGAAATCTGTGCTTTGGTCTGATGAGTCCAAATTTGAGATCTTTGGTTCCAACCACCGTGTCTTTGTGCAATACAGAAAAGGTGAACGGATGAACTCTACATGCCTCGTTCCCACCGTGAAGCATGGAGGAGGAAATGTGATGGTGTGGGGGTGCTTTGCTGGTGACACTGTTGGGGATTTATTCAAAATTGAAGGCATACTCAACCAGCATGGCTACCACAGCATCTTGCAGCGGCATGCTATTCCATCCGGTTTGCGTTTAGTTGGACCATCATTTATTTATCAACAGGACAATGACCCCAAACACACCTCCAGGCTGTGTAAGGGCTATTTGACCAAGAGGGAGAGTGATGGGGTGCTACGCCAGATGACCTGGCCTCCACAGTCACCAGACCTGAACCCAATCGAGATGGTTTGGGGTGAGCTGGATCACAGAGTGAAGGCAAAAGGGCCAACAAGTGCTAAGCATCTCTGGGAACTCCTTCAAGACTGTTGGAATACCATTTCAGGTGACTACCTCTTGAAGCTCATCAAGAGAATGCCAAGAGTGTGCAAAGCAGTAATCAAAGCAAAAGGTGGCTACTTTGAAGAACCTAGAATATAAGATATATTTTCAGTTGTTTCACACTTTTTTGTTAAGTATATAATTCCACATGTGTTAATTCATAATTTTGATGCCTTCAGTGTGAATCTACAATTTTCATAGTCATAAAAATACAGAAAACTCTTTGAATGAGAAGGTGTGTCCAAACTTTTGGTCTGTATTGTATATGAAACTGAGCCGATTGCACGATCAGCTGTTTTTCTGTCCTGCAAGACAGGTCCCTGAAACCTCAGCTCTGTGGCCTGGGAGCTGTGGGTTGTACACCCGTGCCTTAAGGAGAATCTGTCAGCTCCGAAACACCCCCCAGAGTAAGATGTGAATAGTGTAAGTGTCGCTGAGTCTGGTTATGTAATTTTTATCTTCATACTTGCTTTTTACACTGTGCTGCAACAAACCAGCAGTAAAATGCATTGTACGGACTCCTTGCTGAGTCTTCTCCATTAAGTGCATGAACGCAGGAGTCCTCACTATGCATTTTACTGTTGGCTTGTGGGAGCACAGCGTCAAAATGCAAGTGAGTATGAAGATGAAAATGACATAACCAGACTCAGCGCCACTTACACTATTCACATCTTACTCTGGGGGGTGTTTCAGAGCTGACAGATTCTCCTTAAAGGGTTTCTGTCATCAGAATTTAGCCTACAAAACCTGCGCATTGCGATAAGCAATCCGCGCATGCGCATTGATGAAGCCGGGACCCGGGCGGCCGCTGGCTCTCAACGCGCGTGCGCAGATTGCTTATCGCAATGCGCAGGCGCGGGAGTTCGCGATCGTACAGGGCCGGGAGACGAAAGAGATGGCTGCCCGGCCCTGTCAATCAACGCAAGGGAGGAGGGGTAAGGGGCGTTATTACGGCTGCTCCTAGGTGCAGGGTTCACGCCTACTGCACCTAGGGGACCTAATTAGCATAATATAAAAACGCTATTTTAACAAAAACTACCATACAGTTTTCTATAAAAGAAGGCTTTCTGTCATCAGGTGTCATTTGCGATTTGCAAATGACACTCGGTTTTGTAGGCTAAATTCTGATGACAGAAACCCTTTAAGGATTCTGCGTCAGTTACACTATACACCGCTTACTCTAATTTGAAAGGGGGGGGGGGGAGTTGGAGCTGACAGATTCCCTTTAAATGTATAGCAAAAATGTGGTGTCAACAGAGCCTTATACACTTGAGTGTTTTGTAAAATTAGCTTAATTTATATACATATATGTAAAGCTTAAGAAAATTTATCAATCTCAACAAGTCTCTGGGATTTATAAATGGAAGAGCGTCAGGACGGTGCACAGGATACTGAAAAGGAGAGGGTTCATAGATATAGACACGGAACATGAGATTAAATGCAATACAGTCATGTATTGTCATGGGAAACCTTTGCAGTACTACAACTTCAAATGTTATATTTCTGCCATGTAATTTGCCATAAATATGACTATAAATATGATTACAGTGCAGTATATGTACAATCTTATTAATGCCTTTAAATAAATATCCTATTTAAAGCATACAAGATAAATCAATGAAATATTACCAAGAACTTGCGGAAAAGATTTAAAAACCCGAAAAAAGTAAAGATCATGTTTGGTAATAGTACGAACTATAATTTCACAAATCTATGACATTATCTGCAAATCATGTGTCAACGCTGACCTCTGGTGGTGCAAAAAATAAATACTTCATGACCAAAGTAGAGTCAAGTTTTATTTACTGTAAATGAACAACAGTGATCCAGCACTTCTCAAAATTAAAATTCAAGCTTTTATTCCGAAATCACAAAAACTCCTAGTGCACAGAGTATCATTTACATAGTCTACTCATTCATCATAGCAAATTAAGATGTATTATCCAAGGCAAACAAAATAATCATAAACTATGACCTATAAACTATACTGTTTGTAACAGTTAGGACTCATGCACATGGACGCTGTTGTTTTTGCGGATCAGCAAAACACGAATACCGGTCATGTGCATTCCGCATTTTGTGGAATGGCCAGCCCCTAATAGAACTGTCCTATCTTTGTCCATAAAATGGACAAAAATAGTATATGTTCTATTTTTTTGCGGGGCCACGGAACGGACAGTGTGCTATCCGCATCTTTTGTGACCCCACTGAAGTGAATGGGTCCACATTCAACCAGCAAAAAATGCGGATCAAATGCGGACCAAAAATACGTTTGTGTGCATAAGTCCTTAGACAGATTTGCTTCCACTGAGCTTGCTGCACTCAAGAGATGATTCACAGGACTGTGCTCAGTCCAGGAAACACGGTCTGTGTGTAGGACACATCTTCCGGACTGACTGTGGCTTCCCTGAGTGCATCATAGTGATTTATGATACAGTCAGGCTATATTTGATCATGGTCTCTTGTATTGTATTCACATCAGGTGAGTAAAGAATAATAGACCAGTGTAACTATCTGCTGCAGAGGATTGACACAGATTGGCAGGATATGATAGCAAACAAGTCAGCATGTCAGTGTATATTATAATATCGCCTTCATATTTACAGTGAATACGGTTGCATGATCAACCACAATAGAAATGCTAGCTTTGAAAGTAGACACCTGTACTTTAAAATATAATGCTGAGATCACTAAATGATTGCTTTATCAAGGCAATGATGAAACTACCTCTATCATCCTATACTTGTGTACTTTTCAAACAGTTGATATATTCCAATGTGTTGATCTATCAATGTGGGTGGGGGCTGTCCTGTGATACACAATACACAAACAAGTCGGAACAAACCATGACGTGGGCTTTGTGTTATATTTTCTGGCCTTTTCCTCAGCATAGGAAAACTGGGGGCCAGGAAAACTGCATAAGCCTGGGTTGACACATAGGTTTTCGCTCATGTTTTATTGCACTTTTGTGGTTTTAGTGACGTTGTTTGCACCAGCATTTTTGGTGTGTTTTTTTTTTTCTTTTGCGGTGCGAACATCAGCTGCAGATGTTAGCAGAAGAGCTATGGAAAATATGAAACACATGACAGAAGCATTTTTTTGCTACTGGCATTTTGTTAATTAGGTAGCATTTTTTTCTTGCATCTTTTCAAAAAACGCTGCATGCTGGAGCTCTTGGTGTTTTTCAGATTCCCTTTAAAGGCTCTGTAAACCTTCGAAGGCAATTTTTGTTTATGATTGCATTTTACTCATTTTTGGCTAAAAATCATATTTTAAATTGGCCTTTATTAAAAATATTGAGCCGTTCTGTCACAAGGGATCAACAGTTTTTCTAACTGTGTGACTGGTACTTTCACTTTGTGCCGGTAATCGAATAACCCTTATCTCTAATTTACTTAGAGGTCATAAACATTTATTTAAGCCACATTCTTATCAGTAAGATAAGAACTGAGTTATAATGAGTGTTTATAATGTCAGAGAGCAGAGATAAAGAGCCCATCAGCTCCCTGACTGACAGAAACAAAAAAATGACTCCATATTTTTTAATAAAGACCAATTGAAAAAATAATGTTTAGCTCAAAATGAGTACAATGCAATAATTAAAAAAAATGCCCACAAAGGTGTACATAGCCTTTAAGGTATCTTTAGATGCCATAAGATGAATAAATTTGGATTGTACAGCCTGCTACATTTTCTGTGCTCTCAAAATAGTATCAAGGTGTATTCTATTTATTTCCAATAAAAGTCAATGGGAACAGGGTCAACTGCATAGGCATCTTCTTGTTTCCTTTTCTAGCAGCATACATTTTTTGGCAGTGTGCCTCTGGTTGTCATTAAAGGCTCTGTTTGGCAGTTCTGCCACATGTATCGTCAAGAATAGCGCAACATGAAGTCAATGTTGTCCATAGGTGACAACGAAGCCTTGTATGGCACAAATTGGATATGTGTTTTCTCCTTCTCTATAGATTAAAAATGACAAGAAGAAAATGCAATTGGTCAAACATACGGTTGACAATATTATACTATTGCAGTCTATAGAATGAGTGATCAGAAGATCACATGTTAAAGTCTCCTATGAGGACTAAAAAGTACAGTAATTTTTTTTTTAAAAATATAACAAAAACCAACAAATGATTCAAATCACCCCTTTCCAAATTTACATATAAAAATAAACAATAAAAATAAACAATTAGTATCACCGTGTCTAAAATCTATTAAAAAAATATTTATCATGCATGGTGAATACTGAAATGGAAGACTAAATAAAAAGTGATTAAAAAGTTGTATGTACCCCAAAATTTATGTACCAGTAAAAACTACAGGTCGCCTCACAAAAAAAACAAACCCTTATACAGCTCTGTAGAAAGAATTATAAAAAAAAGGTATTGGTGTCAGTATGTTATGATACAAAGAAAAAATTTGAAAGGTTTTTTATCTTTTAAAAGTAGTCAAACATGGGGGCGGAGCCTGACTGCCGCGCATGAAGGAGGCTTAAGTACCAGGCATAAGTCGCCTAAACACAGAAAACCGCAAGAGTGAGACCCATCTGAGCTTCACTGAAGATTATACTTCACAGCTTCTCATCACCTCTCAGCTATCCTGATAAGCGGACTCTCCGATGTCCATGAAGATCTTTATCTTATGGGTCCGGGGCGGGTGAGAGGGGATTACTCAGTTATTATGGGCCCTGAGCGGGTGAGATGGGACTACTCTGTTATACTAGGCCCATCATCGTTATGTTTTATGTTTCGCTTTGGACTTTAATGATAGCAGTCATGTTTCATAGGTTGCTTTTCCTTCATGTTTGTGGCTATCCACAAGTTATTAGAATATATATATATTGAAGGGCACTTTAAGAGCGCACAGGCGCACTAATATTATGCCATACATATCCTTGGTGAGCACGGGGAGGTGCCTGTATGTTAGGATGACTACACAGCACGCCATCACCCCCCCCACATGTATGAGCTATGTCATAGAGCTCCTTTTTCCCATGAACATTATGGCTCAATTCCAGGTTCCAATTAGAACGTCCTATGTTATTGTACATTATTTGCTCTTTATGTTTTCATTCCCCCCCATAATTTCCCTTCAGCTCTGGGGATATTCTGCACAATGTGGGTGAAATATATGTAGTCAGTAGCTTCTATGCATACTACATCCAACATAGCGAAGATACAGGTCACCACATTTAATGTAAGGGGGCTCAACACCCCCCAAAAAAGGTCACAAGTTTTCACTCTTCTGAAAAAAATGGGAACGAGTATTTGCTTCCTGCAGGAAACACATTTTAAAGTAGGTAGGATACCCACCTTATCCAGGTCCTGTTTTGTTCATTGGTTCCACAGTACATATATCTCTGCTTCAAGGGGGGCTAACATTGCGATATCTAAGCACGTGCCATTTGAACTGTCAGTAATACAATCTGACCCCAATGGTAGATACATATTTGTGAAGGGGAAAATAGGAAATAACATGGTCACACTAGCCAACTTGTATGCTCCTAATACACATCAGCCCAAATGGCTCAGAGCCACTATGAAGAAACTTAAAGTTTTCTCTGATAGTGGGAGGACACTGGACCCACTTTTGGACTCCTCCTCTGGATCATCCGCACAGTCCCAGAGGGCCCTAGGAGACATACACAACTCTCTTAGAGAAATGTCCTTGGTTGACATTTGGAGAGCCACTCACGTCTCAGACAAAGACTTTACATATTTCTCTTCAGTACACCAGTCTTACCAAAGATTAGACTATATTCTTATGTCAGAAAAAGGTTTACCCATGTTGAAGAGCACACATATTGGTCCAATAACAATCTCTGACCATGCTCCAGTGTCAGCCTCGCTTTCATTCGCTGACCTCCCAATGAAGGAGTGGAGATGGCGCCTCAATGAGACACTACTTGATGCTACAGCTAACATCACCTCCATCTCCAACAAATTGGCCTTATATTTTAGTGAAAATTCCCCAAATGACACATCCCCCACTATAGTCTGGGAAGCCCACAAAGAACTTATTAGAGGGGAACTCATAGCTCTAGGCACTAAAATTAAAAAAGAGCGCCAGAAGCAGCTGAATTCTCTGTTAACACAAATTTCAACAATTGAAACATTACAAAAAAGATCTGCAGTCCTCTCTGCCTGAATTGAATTATTAGAATTGAGAAAACAGCTGAAGGATCTCCTCAATATTAAGTACACTAGGGCTTATCAATACGCCAAATTCAGGCACTATGCTCACGGGGACAAAGGGAACAAACTAATGTCAAGACTCTTGAAAAAGCAAAATGACATGTTATTTATCAAAAACATAAGAGACAAACAAGGGACCTTAGTATCCTCCACACCGGAAACAGCAAAGGCCTTTTGTGACTTTTACCATACATTATATAATCTAAAGTCCACTGATCCATCCTTGGATTCAGATCTGGGAACTAAAATGAATGATTTTCTTGCATTTCTTCGATTACCTAAAGCCACAAAATCAGACTATGAAAAACTCGTAGCCCCTATCACAGAGGAAGAGTTGAGGAAAATAATAAATTCCCTTCCTAATGGTAAAGCCCCTGGGCCTGATGGCCTACCTGTGGGATACTACAAAAAATTGGCTTCATGTCTTGCTTCCCCATCTCACAAATTGGTGCACAGCCTTAATGGATGGAAACAAACTGCCCCTCAGGCACTGGAGGCCACTATAACTGTCCTTCCTAAAGAAGGGAAGGATCTGACGGATTGTGGAGGCTACCGCCCAATTTCCTTGCTCAATGTAGATATAAAAATATGGGCGAAAATACTAGCTCAAAGACTGAATGTTCTTACACCTTCTCTGGTCCACCCTGATCAGACATGATTCGTGAGGGGTAGAGAGGTAACCTCCATTCCTGTAGAATCATTAATGCAATACACTTTGCCCAGACTAAAAAGATCCCTTTGATTCTTCTCGGCACAGACGTCAAGAAGGCTTTCGATAGAGTTAATTGGCAATATATGACAAAGGTTCTTGAGGGGTTTGGTATCCCAACATTATTTATAGCAGCAGTAATGTCCCTCTACAACAATCCCAGCGCTAGAATACGAGTAAATGGCACGTTATCTGACTCATTTTCTATAGGAAACGGCACCAGACAAGGCTGTCCTCTCTCTCCGACCTTGTTTATTTTGGTAATGGAAACATTACTACAAAAAATCAGGTATGATGATGATATAGAGGGCCTGCACATCAAGTCACACGTTCATAAGTGTGCTGCCTTTGCAGACGATCTATTGCTTCTCCTAACCAACCCAAAGAAGGCGTTTCCAAAAATACTATCCCTTTTCCACCAATTCGGCATTATCTCCAACTTTAAAGTAAATTATCACAAGTCAGAAGCCCTTAACATTATACTATCAAATAGAACCTTAGATACCTTGAAGTCACGCTTCCCATTCAGGTGGCAACCAACGCATTTAAAATACCTGGGCATCCATCTTACTGATAAAGTAAACCTCTTGTATAAAGCTAATTTTCTTCCCCTCTTGAAGCAGATAAAATCACAATTGAGTTCACTAGCACCGCCTTATGTCTCATGGATGGGTAGAAAAAACATACTCCAGGCCTACATTATGCCTAAATTCCTGTATGCAATGCAATTGGTACCCATACATCTTCCCACTTCCTTTTTTACGCAAGCTCGCTCACTTTTTACAGCCTTTCTTTGGAGGGGCAAACGGCCGAGGATAGCCTTCGAACGACTATCAATGGTGAGGGCGAGGGGAGGGGAGGATTTGGCCTACCAGACCTCAGATCATATTATAGGGCGATACAGATGAGAAGATGGCTCCAATTGTGTCAGCCGAGGTTCCGTGTTTTGGGATCAGACATAGAATTATCAGTTCTGTCCAATTCTCAAATGGCTAGATTCTGGGGGATTGGTACATCTTCTCCTCAAATTATAGGTCTAACAAAAGGCATAGCATTGGGTCTTCCTCATCTGCTCTCAAATCCCTCCTTTCTACCCACACCCTCTAAGACTATGCCGGCCAAACTGATACCTTTCTTATTGAACCCTAACTTGCCACATAGTCATTCTTATTGGGACAAACTTGAATACCTTTCTTTGGGGGAATTTCTAGAGGCCACAAGCTCTAAAACCAAATTAGAGGAGTTTTGCTCCAAAATGTTACAAGAGGGTGACTTCCTGAGAAAACATAACCTAGTAGAGACTCATACCTTGCTGACCTCTAAGCATACCTGCTCCACCTCTGAGACCTGGTGGGAAAAATTGCTATTAGGCAGCTCTGCTCCTAATCACGGCATTTCAATGTTTTATAAATACAATCTATCTCTTCAATGTAAGGGAACCCCAGCATACATTAGGACCTGGGAGAAGGACCTGGGTAGATCCTTCACAGAGGCGGAAATCACACAAATACACTTAAGATCTCACGGTTTTTCAAAATGTGTCCGAATACAGGAACATTCTTATAAGACCATGACCAGATGGTACAAAGACCCAAAGATACTATTCCAAATAGGCCTTAGTGCTTCTGATACATGCTGGAGCTGCAGATGTGGGCAGGGCTCATTATATCATATGATGTGGGCTTGCCCACTTATTCAACCTTATTGGCAACAGGTGGAGAAACATATAAATAACATTTGCAAAGTATCGATTCAGTTGCAGCCTGAATCAGTCCTACTCTGGCTCCCATCCTCCACGTGGCACCCTTCTAGGTTCAATCTTCCTACAATGTTGGTGCAAGCAGCCAGACTCCTCATTCCACTGAGGTGGCTTGACATTAACCCTCCAACGATGGAGATGTGGAAAGACAAAATAGATCAGATATACTTGATGGAGGAGTTGGTGAGCTGGGAGGCAAGGAATCATGCTAAGTTCCTCAAGCTGTGGGGTCCTTGGAAAGAGGCTAGAAAAAATTTCTAGGCTGTTCATGCAATTTTGTCACTCTACTCTTTACAGCCCAAAGTGTTGATATATCACCTGCCCATATCTGCAACCAGATACTGCTCGCTCGCAGGTTAAGAGGTGACCTAACCTTAATGTTGATATAGGTGCTCAACTATGTACACTCTTTGTAACATAGTAACATAGTTTATAAGGCCGAAAAAAGACATCTGTCCATCCAGTTCGGCCTGTTTTCCTATAAGTTGATCCAGAGGAAGGCAAAAAACCCCTGTGAGGTAGAAGCCAGTTTTCCCCACTTTAGGGAAAAAAGGTCCTTCCCGACTCCAATCAAGCAATCAGAATTACTCCCTGGATCAACGACTCATCTCTAGTAACTATAACCTGTAATATTGTTACCCTCCAGAAATACATCCAGGCCCCTCTTGAACTCTTTTAGTGAACTTACCATCACCACCTCCTTAGGCAGAGAGTTCCATAGTCTCACTGCTTTTACCATAAAGAATCCTCTTCTAAGTTTGTGTACAAACCTTCTTTCCTCCAGGCGCAGAGGATGTTCCCTTGACATGGTCACAGTCCTGGGGATAAATAGATCATTGGAGAGATCTCTGTACTGACCCCTGATATATTTATACATAGTTATTAGATCTCCCCTCAGTCGTCTTTTTTCTAAAGTGAATAACCCTAATTTTGATAATCTTTCTGGGTACTGTAGTCCACTCATTCCAGTTATTACTTTAGTTGCCCTCCTCTGAACCCTCTCCAGCTCTGCTATGTCTGCCTTGTTCACAGGAGCCCAGAACTGTACACAGTACTCCATGTGTGGTCTGACTAGTGATTTGTAAAGTGGCAGGACTATGTTCTCATCACGGGCATCTATGCCTCTTTTGATGCAACCCATTATCTTATTGGCCTTGGCAGCAGCTGTCTGACACTGGTTTCTGCAGCTTAGTTTGCTGTTCACTAAAATTCCTAGGTCCTTTTCCATGTCAGAGTTACCCAATATTTTACCATTTAGTATGTACTGGTGACTTGCATTATTCCTTCCCATATGCATAACCTTACATTTGTCAGTGTTAAATCTCATCTGCCACTTCGCTGCCCAAGCCTCCAGTCTATCCAGATCCATCTGTAGCAGTGTACTGTCCTCTTCTGTGTTAATTACTTTACACAGTTGTAGACCATTATTACCGTATTGTGCTTTAATGTACCAAGATATCCATATGTGCAGGATATTTGTTCTACCCTGGACTGTGTCTGTTTACTTGTTTGCTATTGCATTGTTTATTTGATCTGATTATTGCTCCTATGTCCCCCCTATTCTATCCAGCCCTTCCCCCTGCCCCTCCCTCCCCTTCCCTATACTCTTCATCCGTACTCCCCACCCTCACCTCCATTTCTTGTCGTTCCCCCCCCCCCAACCTTCTCATGCCTACAATCTGATTTGTGTAATTCAATACAAATGCGACAACTGCATATGATCTGTAATTAACTGGCAAACCTAAATAAAAACAGTTTTGTTAAAAAAGTAGTCAAACATTATGAAACTATATAAATTTAGTTAACCGCTATATACTGACCTGCAAAATAAGTGTATCATGTCATTTTTAGTGCATAGTAAAAGCCGTGTAAATAAATTTCAAAAAATGCAGAATTGTATTTTTTTTTCAGTTTCACCCTGCAAACATTTTCCCCTATTTTCAATACCTTATATGGTAAATCAAATGGTGCCATTAAAAATAGAACATGTCCTGCAAAAGATAAGCCCTCATCTAGCTCTGTGAACAGAAAAGTAAAACAGTTATGGCTCTGAGAAAGTGGGGAGGAAAAGTGCAAACGAAAAAGCAAAAATTGACTGGGTCCTGAAAGGAGTTAACCTCCTAACAGTCACATTAAAATTGGAAAACCCTTCCAAAAAATGTCTCTTTTTTATTGTAGATGTGTAATATGTGTCAGAAATAAATATTGTTGGAGCACAACGCAGGGGACACAATTGCATTTTTAACCCCTTAGTGACAACTAATTCTAGCCTAAAAGACCAGTAACATTTTCCCCCTCTGTTCCAGTAGTCGCAACTTTTTAACTCTTTTATCTAAAAAAATTTTTTCCCCTTTTTCCTGCATGATGTTACCTCCCCAACTGCCCCCTTACCTCCACACTGAAGGGGTGGAGGACTGCTTTAGCTGCTCATATCTGGGTAATGGTAGCAGCTAGACATATGGGCTTGGTCTTGTTTGAAAGCTGGCATTCCAGAATCACAGCATTATCTCTACATGGGAAGATCGGGATGACAGTGAATGCAGCTGAAAGTAAAAGTGGGTTTCACCACTTTCACTCCTGTTTGTAACAGCTATGTCTTTCCATATAGTAGATAATGCTGTGATTTTGGTATTGTTTGAAAGTTTGGAATGCCACCTTTCAAACAGGACCAAGCCCACATCTCTATCTGCTACCATTCCCAAGATGTAAGCAGCTAATCTGCCCTACCCTCTCACTCTGTAGCCCAAGCTATTCTCAGGCTGAACTGTTACATGATTTTCTCAAAGCCAGAGCAGAGCTCAGGAAAAACTGTTGGGTGTCTAAAGAAATTTCTTAGAACTGCGGCACACTGGTAGATGCCCTCTAGCACCACGAGCACTCAGCTTTATTGTTTAGTAATAATTTTTACTGTGCACACTTGACAGATGCCCCTCTGATTTGCACCGCTGATGTCATGGGCTGCTACCTGAACAGTTGGAATTCACTTGCACAACAATTGTTGAAGGTTTTAAGAAATGTTCCCCTGATGAGATCTGATTCCATCATAGCCACAAATCATATCAGTATAAGTATCGTTACAGCTCATTTGGGTTAATACCGTATAAATATTGTACTCACCGCAGAAGATGATATTAACTTTATTTGATTGAGAGCTTCGGACAGGCTGTCTTCAATTTCAAAATCGTCTAAGGAGAATAAATCCCCAGCTCTAGACAGATCTTTCTGTTCCAATACCAACTGGAACAAATGGTGCATGGCTGTTACTTACTCCATAGACAGGCCTTACATCCATTCACTTACAAATACATATTTAACAGCTCTTTTCTTCCTTTCTGGAATATAGACATAAAAAGTATAATTAGTAACACTAAACATACAGACACATCCATAATGCAGTCATGTGCATGAGGCCTTAAAGAGGAACAATCAGCATGATCAACTATATTAAACCAGGAATACTGCCTGGTAGGGTTGATCCTGCTCATTAAGATTATACTTGTCTTATGAAAATTGTTCGCAGGCTTTTATTATTTATGCAAATAAGCGCTTCAGTGTACTCAGGGACAGGGACAAGCTCCTTGGAAAACCTCAGCTCCTGCCGTTTTCAGTGCTGGGCACACCCCTCTTTGCACTGAAGCCCTCATTTACATAGAGAATAAATGCTTTTTTTCTGTGGAACACTGCAACCAAATTCACCCAAGTATTTATTATAATCAGGATCAACCCTGATTGATGGCCTATCATCAGGAATGGCCATCAATATCTGAACGATAGTGTTCAGATGCCCTGCCAAATCAGCTGTTTCAGAGTAGCTCTAGCTCCTAAACTACAAAGTACATGTGGATGTAGCTTCACTTCTATTCACTTCAATGGCAGCAGCACTGCAGTAACCGGTTGCGTCCTCTACAAAATGGATGGAGCTGTGTAGTTCCAATTCCAGTACCAAAGATACAACTAAGCAGTTGATCGTCAGGGATACAGAGTACAGTTGAAGAGTAAGGGGGCACTTTGTAAAAACTTTTGATATGTCATAGTGACATATCAAAGGTTTTTAATTGGTGGGGTCCCAGTGCCGACTTTAATGCTGATCGCTAAAACGAGTAGTTAGAAGTGCTCAGCTGAGCACTGTCTCACCTTGCCACTGAACACAGCTCAATAGAAAGTCTATGAAAGGCAATGTTGCAATGACATATCACAAGGTTTTGCAAAGTGCAGTAAAGGTTGATTTACATAGGCGATATTCGGGCAGATTATCAGTTCCTGCAAACGCTTGTTCCTGACAATCTGCCCATCTAAACTGCAGCTGATCACCCGATGAACGGGTGAAACTGTTGTTAGTGCTTGCAAGTAAATGATCATTTTTGGGAAGCGGATTGTGCTATCTAAGGCCTCTTTCACACTAGCGGCAGCACGGATTCGGCAGGTGAAGGGTGCCGCCGGATCGTGCTACCGCAGGTACATGTGTGGGGCCGGAACCACGCTCCAGCCCCCACACGTCACACAGTACATACACACATACACACAGACACATACATACTTACATGCTCTGCGCAGCACAGTACAGGAGGAGGAAGGCGCACACATAGGACGATTCTCCACAGCGCCCTCTGATGGGCGCTGTGGGGATTTGTCCTATGCGTGCGCCGTCCTGCTCCTCCTGCGCTGTGGAGACCTGCCGGGCGCATGTAAGTATGTATGTGTATATGTCTGTGTATGTTTATGTGTATGTCTGTATGTGGTGTATGTATGTATGTATGTGTGCAGGTGACGGATCCGTCATGAACTCCATTGAAAGTCAATGGAGGACGGATCCATTTACCATTGTGTCACACCAAATGGATCCGTCCCCATTGACTTTCATTGGGGGTCATGACGGATCCGTCTTGGTGCGGATGCCTGGACCGGAGAGCAAACCGCAGCATGCTGCGGTTTGCTCTCCGGTCTGAAGACGGAACAGAATGCTTTTAGGAGCATTCCGTTGTCTTCAGTTCAGTTTTGTCCTCATTGACAATGAATGGGGACAAAACTGAAGCATTTTATTCCGGTATTGAGCCCCTATGACGGAACTCAATACCGGAATTATAAAACGCTAGTATGAAAGTAGCCTAAGCAGTACTCTGCTGCCCAGAAACAATGCAGCAATAGCAATTGCTCATTCTCATACTGTGGTGGTAATCACTGCTTGTAAATGCAGCGCTTCACCCCCACTGAATGAGCAGCTGGTTGTCGGGAAAGAAAGCTTCTTTCCCGATAAGCGCCTTCAACTCTGCACGTTTAAATTATTAATTCACACATGCATAATATAAAAATATAATAAACAAGAAACTATTAACAAACTGGTACAGAGGGAGAGAGTACCCTGCCCACAAGAGCTTACAAGGAAAGGGGGATAAGGCAAAGGCTGCTAATTTCGCTGCGTGGTGCCACCATGCTTTATGGTAGGCTTTCCTGAAGAGGTGGGTTTTCAGGTTACTTTTGCAGAGAGGGGGATAGGCATATCAGAAATCTTGTAGTCGATTGTGCGAAGAACAGATGAGAGGAGAACAAAGAAAAAGGAAGGTCCTGGGAGGATCAGCAATTACGCGTGGAGATGCATCGAGAAAGCAGGTCCGAGATAAAAGGAGGGGACTGGACTTGTGGACGGCCTTATATGTAGTTGTTGCATTTTAAACTGACTTCCTTGGGCAATGGGGAGCCAGTGAAGGGATTGGCAGAGGGAGGGGGGGGACTTAGAGGAGAAACAAGGGGAGAGGTAGATTAACCGGGCAGCAGAGTTGAGAATAGATTGGAGGAGAGGGAGAGTGCTAGATGGGAGGCCACAGAGGAGAATGTTGCAGTAGTCCAGGAGGGAGATGACGAGGGCATGAACTAGCATTTTGATTAGCTCAGGGGTGAGGAAGGAGTGAATACAAGAGATGTTCTTAAGTTGAAAGCAGCAGGTAGAGTTGATTGTTTGGATGATTGTCTTAAAGGACAGGGCAGAATCAAATGTTATCCCCAGGCCGTGGACCTGTGAGACTGGAGAAAGTGTTGTGCTATTAACTGTAATGTATAGGTCAGGTAGGGAGGCTGAGTGACATGGGGGAAAGATGCTGAATTCAGTTTTCTCCATGTTGAGTTTTAGGAAGTGGGGTGAGAAAAAAGAAGATAGCTAACAGATATGTTGGTATTTGAAGATATGGGACTCTGTGAGCTATCCCAGGCCAAATTTATAAATGGACTAAAGTAGACGACCCAGGACAGAGCCTTGAGGGATACCAACAGGGGCATGATGAGGAGGTAGTGTATGAATGGAAAATGCTGAAGGTTCTTTTGGTGCAGTACAAGGAGATCCAGGGCCAGGTCTTTGATGCCAAGGAAATAGAGGGTTTGTAACAGGACAGAGTAGTCAACAGTATCAAAGGCAGTGGGCATGTCAAGGAGGAGCACAGAGTAATGACGTTTAGCAGATCATTGGCGACTTTGGTTAGGGCAGTTTCAGTGGAGTGATTGGGCCTGAAGCTGGATTGCAGTTGATCAAAAAGTGAATGGAATGAAAAGTGGGAGGACAGTTCTGGGTGGACATGTTGTTCTAGGAGTTTTGATGTGAATGGGAGTAGTGAGATGGGGCAATAGCTGGATAAAGATGATGGGTCCAGGGAGGGCTTCTTGAGTATGGTTAGGTAAGACACCAGTGGTTAGCAATAGGTTGAAGAGGTGGGTTAGGGCAGGAATAACTATAGTAGTGAGGTTGGGGGTGAGTTGGGATGGGATTGGGTCAAGGGCACAGGTGGTGAGGTGTGATCTAGAGATTAAGGTGGAAAGCTTTTCTTCTGTGACAGTGGTAAACTGGTTTATGTAGGAAGAGCACTGGGCAGTTGTGTAGGGGGGTAGCGGGGGTTGTTTGAAACTTTAACGGATTTTGTTGATTTTATCTTTGAAGTATGAGGCAAAGTCTTCAGCTGATATGATGGGTGTGAGAGGGTGCACCGGGGGATAGAACGGATAATTAAAGGTATTAAGGGCAGTTTGGGATTGCAGGAAAGAGATGATATGAGAGTAGTGAAGTAATCTTGTTTACAGGAGGTTAGTGGAGAGATGAAGTCTTCTTTAGAGCGGGTTAGCTTTCAGCAACTTTGTAAGCTTGTCTCAGTTTTTTTTGTCTGGTAAGTGTGCAAGGGTTGTTGATTAATTTGCTGAGTTCTGGTGTGTGTGAGAGGGGCGAATGAGTCAAGGGCTGAAGTAGTTGTGGTGTTGTAGAAGGCAGTGGCTATGTCAGCGTTGTGAAGGAAAGATGGTGGATAGCGGTGAGAGTATCAAAGTGTGTGAAATGGAGAAGTGAGAGGTTTCTATGAGACTGTGTTAGTATACTCTTCAACTGAAGCCTTAGTGTTTATAAACATTTTGGAGTGTGTACCTCTTACTTCCATTTATTAGACTCATTGCATTATTACTATAACAGAACTGAGCCACTAAACATTTTCTTACAACATTGTTGTTGGTTGAGTATGTTCTGCTTCACATATTACATTGAAATAAGTTTAATGTTTAATTCTGAAGACTATTTGCTAGTAGCTTAGTTGTCGGAGAAAGATTTTCCTGTTTTAGCTCTGTTAATCAGTAACCTGTTCAACTACTTTAATATTTCCAGTGGAAAAATGGTCATGTGTAACTTTAAAGTGCCAGCAGGTGATGTGTCTTGCTTTCATCAGATGAAATGACTTTGTGTGAAAATATAAATGTCATTTTTAGAAATACTATTAAAATGATTTGAAACTGGTAGAAAATACTCTAAGGGAGTAAGCACCATTGGATGATTAAAACATTTTTTTTATAAATACATATTTAAAAGATATATATATATACAATAAAGTCATTATCTAAAAACAGACTGCACACAGCTTGCATCCATGTTTTGCCGTCTGCAAAATGGACACAATCGTGTGCATGGGGCCTTACTATTGTGCTGATGAGGTGTTGGACAGCACTTTGATGATTATGAAGAAATACACATATGGAGAAGGTTGTATTGAAAATCAGCTAATGAAAATCAGACATTGCTTTTGAATTGAGGTTCAACAGAATACTTTTAAGAAACAAACTAATGAAACTGGCCTGGACAAAAATGATGGTACCCCTAGAAAAGATTGAAAATAATTTGACCATAGGGACATGTTATACTAAGGTGTGTCCTGTAATTAGCATCACAGGTGTTTTCAAACTTGTAATCAGTCAGTCTATTTAACCCCTTCCCGACCAGCGCTATACATGTACGGCGCTGCGGGAAGTAACTTCCCGACCAGCGCCGTACTGCTACTCCCAGTAGCTGGACCCCTGCTGCGTACGCTCGCATTGGTGAAAACACTGATGCAGGTGTATTAACCCTTCATGTGTTGCGGTCAGCGCTGACCGCGGCACATGCGATGCGGGCGGTGGGAAGGGGTGTCCATCGGGTCCCCGTGCTGCTGTGACGGGGACCCGATGGCTTAGATAGCAGCCGGATGCCTTCCTTAGGCATCCGGCTGCTATCTACGGAAGCCTGTGAGATCCAGCCCCCTGGTCCTCACAGGCAGTAAGCTGGAAGTGCATTACTGTAATACACTTCCAGCCAATGCATTACAATACAGAAGTATTGTAATGCATTGTAAAGGGGATCAGACCCCAAAAGTTAAAAGAGTGTAAAAAAAGAAAGTGAAAAAATAAAGTTTTACAAAAAAGTTTCAAGTTCCCAAAAAAAGCGTCCTTTTCACAAAATAATATAAAAAAATAGTAAAAAATAGTAAAAAAATAAAAATAGACATATTAGGTATCGCCGCGTCTGTATCGACCGGCTCTATAAAAATATCACATGATCCACCCCGCCAGGTGAACGCAGTAAAAAAAAAAAAAACTGTGCCAAAACAGTTTTTCACCTTGCCTCACAAAAATAATAGCAGGCAATCAAAAAGGCATATTTACCCCAAAATGGTACCAATCAAACCGTCATCTCATCCCGCAGAAATTTAGACCCTACCTGATACAATCGCCCAAAAAATAAAAAAAATATGGCTCTCAGAAAATAGCAACACAAAAAAAAAGATTTTATTCTGTTCAAAAATGCATCTAATGTGTAAAACTTTCCAAAAATAAAAATGTTAGACATATTGGGTATCCCCGCGTCCGTAACAACCTGCTCTATAAAAATATTACATGAGATGGCCCCCCAGGTGAATGCTGTATAAATTTTAAAAAAAACAAAAACTATGCCAAAACAGCCATTTCTTTCCCTCTTACCTCACAAAAAGTGTAATAGCAGGTGATCAAAAAGGCGTATTTAACCCAAAATGGTACCAATCAAACCGTCATCTCGTCCCACAAAAAATGTGACCCTATCTGAGACAATCGACAGAAAAATAAAAAAATATAGCTCTCAGAAAATGGCAACAGAAAAAAAAGATTTTATTCTGTTCAAAAATACATCTAATGTGTAAAACTTTCCAAAAATAAAAATGGTAGACATATTGGGTATTGCCGCATCCGTAACAACCTGCTCTATAAAAATATCACATGATTTGCCCCCTCAGGTGAATGCTGTAAAAAAAATTTAAAAAAATACTATGCCAAAACAGCTTTTTTCAACTTGACTCACAAAAAGTGTAATACCAAGCGATCAAAAAGTCTTATGTACCCCAAAATGGTACCAATGAAAATGTCACCTCATCCCACAAAAATGAGCCCCCACATAAGACAATAACTCAAAAAATCAATAAAAATCAATGGCTCCCTCAAACCAATCCATCCAAATCTGTGCTGCAAAATCCATGTGGCGCTCCTTCTGTTCTGAGTCATGCCATGTGCCCCCACAGCAATTTACCACCACATATGGGGTTTGCGTATTCAGGAGAAAATGGGGAACAAATTATGGGGTGCTTTTCTCCTGTTACCCCTTGTGAAAATGAAAAATTTGGGGCTAAAGCAACATTTTATTGGAAGAAATGAAACTTTTCATTTTCACAGCCAAGTGTTTCCAAATTCCGTAAAACGCTTAGGAGATCAAAGTGGCCAGTACCCCCCTTAATATATTCGTTGAAGGGTATAGTTTCCAAAATGGGGTCACTTTTTGAGGGTTTCCACTGTAGGGGTACGTCAGGGTCTCTCAATTACAAAATGGTGCCTAAAAACCATTCTAGCAAAATCTGCCTCCAAAATCCGTATGGCGCTCCTTTCCTTATGACCACTGCCACAAACCCATAGAGATGTTTACCACCACATATGGGGTATTTCTGTAAACTGCAGAATCAGAGCAATGTATATTGAGGTTTAGTTTGCTGTTAACCCTTGCTGTTTTGCAAGAAAAAAATTAACATGAATAATCTACCAAAAAAGTGAAATTTTGAAATTTCACCTCCATTTTCCATTAATTCTTGTGGAACACCTCAAGGATTAACAAAGTTTGTAACAGCAGTTTTTTATAATTTGAGGGGTGTAGTTTCTAAAATGGGGTCATTTATGGGTGGTTTTCATTACGTAAGCCACTCAAAATCACTTTATATCTGAATTGGTGCTTATAAAAATGGTTTTGGAAATTTTGTTGAAAATTTGAAAAATGGCTTCTAAACGTCTAAGCCTTCTAACTTCCCAAAAAAGTAAAATGACGTTTATAAAATGATGCCAACATAAAGAAGACATATGGGGAATGTAAAATAATAAATATTTTTGGAGGTATTACTATGCATTTTGAAAGTAGAGAAATTGAAATTTGCAAATTTGCAAATTTTTCCAAATTTTTGGTAAATTTGGTATTTTTTTTATAAATAAAAATGAAATATTTTGCCACAAATTTACTACTGTCATGAAGCACAATATGTGACGAGAAAACAATCTCAGAATAGCTTGGATAAGTAAAAGCGTTCCAAAGTTATTACCACATAAAGTGACACATGTCAGATTTGCAAAAAATGGCCCGGTCAGGAAGATGAAAACAGGCCCGGGGTTGAAGGGGTTAAAGGGTCAAAAGTAGTCACTGTGCTGTTTGGTATCATGGTGTGTACCACACTGAACATGGACCAAAGAAAGGAGAGAGTTGTCTTAGGAGATCATCTCCAACAGCTTGTTTCTGTAAATACAGTTACACATAATATTCAGAAGTTTAAAGTCTAAAGGACTGCGGCCAACCGCCCTGGATGTGTCCGCAAGAGGAAAATTGATGACAAATTGAAGAGACGATAATACGAAGGGTAGCTCAGAACAACTTCCAAAGAGGTAAGAGGTGAACTTCAAAGTCAAGGTACATCAATGTCAGACTGCACCATCCGTCACTGTCTTAGCCCAGATGAAGTTAATGGAAGACGTCGGAGTAAAAAAACACTGTTGGAAACAAATAAAGAAAATCGAGACTGGAATTTGCCCAAATGTATATTGACAAGCCACAAAGCTTCTAGGAGAATGTCCTTTGGCCATATGAGATAAAACAACTGGAGCTTTTTGGCAAGTCATCAGCTTGATTGCAGTGATTGCCTCAAAAGGTTGTGCAACAAAATATTTAGTTAAGGGTACCATCACTTTTCTTTAGGCCAGTTTCTTTAGTTTGTTTTTTAAATTATTATATTAAACCACAATTCAAAAGCAATCTCTGATTTTCATTAGTTGATTTTCAGTACATTTTTATTTATTGTTAATTTT